>WEIV01010172.1:472294-489940 GCA_013390005.1 Calyptomena viridis | reverse complement strand
CCCCCCCGGCCCGCCCGGGAGCGTCCGGTCGGGGGCCCCAAAAGCAGAGCCCCCAAAGCGTCTGTTCCCGCCGAGATGTGCTGTGTAGCCCCTCTCCCCCTTGGAGTGCGCGCTGGCGGTGGGCGGGATGCGCTCGCCGCCGCCGAGATCTTATCTGGGACATCCCTGGAAGCTCAGAAATGCTGCCTTTTACTCACCGAGTTTAAGAAACGTTGAGATTTATTACTCGATTTTAGCAGCGTGGAGCTGAATTTGTGTAAACATGCGAGACTGAGCACGAGGAGCTGGGGACAAATATTTTGTTGAGGTGTGGAACAGGGATTGTGAGCAGAAGGTGTCGAGGCTTGTCTTCCCTCAGCCATTCCTCTCCCTCTGCCTAGGCCTTGGCGCTGCCATGAAGAGAAGCTCCCCACTGTGTGCCAGGGCCATGTGCTGAGCCAGTGTGCCTGAGGGATGAGGGCGCAGAGCCCATCCCGTCCCATCATCATCATGGGAACAGGCTGTTCCATTACCTCTGCTGGTAGTTCTGACCACAAGCCAAACGTTTTTGGTGTTTGTACTTGCAGAAGGTTCGCCAGGGCTGCAGGTGCACGTGGGACCAGTGTGATGGAGCTGAGGTGGCCTGCTGCTCCACCACAGGTCTTGCTTCAGCAGGGAGCAGACATGGCCCTACAGACGGGGCTTGGGCATCACTCGGTGCTCACATTTACCAACCCTCCGATAGTTTCCTGGGCGTTTGACCAGTGCCATCTTGTGGCCTCCTTTTCTTTTCACAAAAGATGGGAGTGAACTGGGGTACCTAATTTTTTAAATTCTGTTTGAAAGAAACCTGCAAGAATAAATGGAAATGGGAGAATCTGACCCCACACACTTGAAGATGTGTAGGTCCTTTGTGGTAGTGGAATCTGAATGTTGCTTATTAAACCCAGTCCAGCTAAAACTAGCAAAGGCTCTGCTGCTGGTAATTTTCTGGTTCAAATAACTGTGCTTTCACTGTTTCATCTTGTTTCTGAGCAACAGCTTTCACTTAGCATCAAACACTTCGTTTCAGACTCGTGACTAAACATGCAAAGCCAAGATATTTCATTATGTTACATTTTTCAAATGAAACTCGCCTTGTCTTATAATTGTCTCTCTGAGAAAAGTCTTGTGTCCTAAATATATCTGTTTTTGTGGCATTTACAATGATTGTTTTTCCCCTATCACTTCTGAAAGAGACAATAAGCTTAAACTGCCAAGTTTCTGTATGCATGAAAAAGTATGCACTGTGCAGATCCACATATAGGAGGAAAAGTGCTAAGGAACTGAGAACTTGGTCTACTTTTGTTTCTATTTATCTATGGAAGCAAGGAAAACAGAGTACAACAAATGGAGCTGTTGCTATTGTTTCTGAACAGCCTACAGATGCCTTTCTGCCCCAAGTGAAACAAAGGTGCTACTGTGGCTTTTTAAGAATGAAAACAGAAGCTCTCAGCGATTTCCCCCCTGAAGATCTTAAAAGCATTTGCAAGTGTGTCAAAGAAATTGTATTCAGTCTCTCTTCGAAGCGGAACTCACCTGGCAGTGAGAAGTAGTTACCTGTGAGAGTCAGCAGCTCGGGGAGCGGCTCTACCTCAGTGCTGTGCTTGAATCACATGGCATTAAGTAGATTTTCTTCCCTCAGAGTTTAAGTGCTCTTCTTAATACCTCCAGATTTGCTTGTATTTAAAAATCTTGTGTTTTGTTTGAAGCTTGTGTGCACTGAGAGGTTTACAGTCAGTGCCAGCTGTGACGCAAAGAGGTGCAGAAGGAGATGATGGTGTTTGGGAGAAGAGTAGTAGTTACAGAAGCACATCATTGAGGTTTGTACTCTGGGCTGCCACTGGGTTTGGGAGTCAGGATTGTGCATCCTGGGTGACTTACGGAGTGCCAGATGCTCAGGAATTAACACCAAGTCATCAGGAGGTTCTGTAGGAAATATTTAGATAGTGAGCCTTGACGGACACACATTTACTGTATCAGGTTGGGGACATGGACAGTGCTCTGGCCAAAGGTGATACAGCATGGCCAGAAACCCCAGTAATATGAAATGGTCTCACTGCACTTGTATTGCACTTGGGATGGCACTCCAGGGTTTTCTGTCTGTGTGGGAAATCGCTTCTCTTCTGAAGAGAACCTAGAAAAAAAAATCAGCACATCATGGGTGAAATCCGTTAGGAGATCAAATAGAATTGACAGGATTAGCAGGAGGGCAACATTAGTGTGCTTACGCAAACAGCCCACTTCTGGGGGTGTTTTGGGAGCTGACAGATTTGCGGCTTCTGAAGGGACAACTATACCTCCCCCATTACTACATTTTTAAGGGCACATTTCTAAGCATGAAATCCCAGCTGGGCTTCATTCCAGCTGTGATGCTGTGTGCCACACAGGGTCCTGAGCTGTGTTCCATTCCTGGCTCTGCCTTCAGTCACCTTCACTGTCCTTACTCTTTTCCACTCCCTGAACAGCTTCCAGCACATGAAACCAGCAGGATTTTATTTTACATTGCTTTCACTACTCTGTTTTCAATATATAATTTAGCTTTCTTGCATTAGTTTAAAACCAATTATGATTGTTTGGATTGTATGTGATATGCCAGTGCACAACAAACAAACCAAGGAAGATTCAAATCAGTTAAACAGGTTTATATGCAAGGACTGACAAACAAGCAAATTAGAGTAGATTCACATGTTGGTATGATTTTGTGTGTAAATTTAAAGTACACCTTGCTATGTACTTGAAAGGACCAACAGAAAAGCCGGAATTTTTTTCACTCACTGAAAGTTCTGCTAAATACTTCCTGAAGTTGTTGGCAGAGGTGACAGCACACACAGACTTTGTAAGAACAGTGCAAGCAGAGTTAACGTTGAACTGCGATATTGAGTCTAACAAAACAGTTGAAGTTGACCTTGCTTATGAGAAAACAAAAAGTGTCTTAAGGAGAAATAATAATTATCAAAGAGTAAAGAATGGTTTAATTGAAAGGCTGTTTAACCTCCGACAGGTCTGGCAAACATTAATAGAACCCTACCTAATTCTGTTTGTAGATTGCCTCGACAAGGGGTACTTTGAAAATGTAGTTGGATGTGGTATCTAAGGATATTTATCAGCAAAGGGAATGGGAGAAGCATACGTCTCAATCATTTTTACATAAGTGATTTAATGGTAAAGTGAAGTCATGCAATCAAATCTTTGTAAATACTAAAAGACATGGACTAAAGATGGTTTAAGAATATAATAACTTTTTGTGCCTTTCTTTGCCCAGTTCTCTGCATTCAGCTTAACACACCCAAGCTGGGAAGTTGTTTTATCTAAAAGAGATTTGGAAAAACCAAGCCCAGGCAGTGCTAAACCTCTGGCATGAGAGCCTTGGAGAACCAGCCTGGGTCTTGGTCCTGTGCTTGATGACTGATCTGCTTGGTGGGTCAGATCAGGTCTGACTTCAAGAGCTTTGTGTTGCATGGCCTTTGCTTTGGAAGCTGGGGCATGGCTTCTACCTCCTGTATTTTCAGTTTTCAGGCTCAGAGGCATGATCATACAGTGGCCAAAATAATATATGAAAATTAAGCTTTATTATTTAATATTTTAATTTGTGTGTATTCAACTCTAGCTGAAGTTCTGGGTGAAGTCTTACAAACTCTCAGATGTACAGATCTCAGATGTACAAAAAGAACAGTTTTAGTGTTTGGATCCGTGTATGCTTCCCAGCTAAGTCAGACCTAAAAATGATAGTAGTTTAGGAGTAGAAGGGACTTTTTTCTACCTCACTTTGGTCAGTTGAATATTGTATTTCAAAGACTTCACTAGGGTGAGCTGCTCCTCCGGGTTTGTTTTCTATGTCTTATCTGTGCTGTGAAGGTCTGTGGGATGTGCTCTTGCTGCTGATCCCATTTTTCCAACAGTAGATGGCAACAGCCATTCATTTGTAAAACATCCTAGTGGAACTCCGTGCATCACAGAATTTAATGTGCGGGGAGGATCATTCTTGAGCAGGAATTTCAGTAAAACTATGAAACTATGCATAAATACTTTCTTTTTCTTTTTTTTTTTCTTTTTTCAAGTACAGGCAAACTGCCATTAAATCAAAAGATTTGCAATTAAAATAATTTTTTATAGAATCCTGTTCAAAACAAAAATTTCAATTTTATTTTTGAATGATATTTAGGCTTCACACGAAGATACTATAGTGAGTTGTCAGGTATTTAAAAATGCATTTTTCAATGTGTATTCTAGATAAACTCAAATGATTATGAAATATTCATTAACATTAAATTTTTATTCCCCTTCAAGTTTACTCAAAACAGCACTAATTTTCAGTTTATATTTGGTTGAGAAACTAGTTAAAACATATCTTCGTGCAAATTAAAGAATTTTATTTCCTGTCTATAAACTTTAGGATTCACCTTGACAAATTAGCTTGACAGTTTGACCCCATTGAAAAATAGTGTCAGAGATCAGCATTTTCAGATCTTCAGTTTTACTTTTGCCTCTAAAAAGGCATTGTATGATTTGAAACTAGATATGCAGACGTCAGCCTTTCTAATACACAGCAATATGTGGTAGGATAAATTGCTTTCCACATTTCTCGTTTATTTAAATAAATTTACTGTTTGCTTTTGTGGAATATACACTTTGTTTCCCAAAAGTGAACGTGAGAGTTGTGTGAGTGAGGAAGGTAATCATCTATAACAAAGTTATAACCGAGTCACAAGACTTCTGGGAATTTTACAGCTGCAAACTGAGGTTCTCAGGCATTATCACAACATTCTGGTTTGCACCGATAACGAGTTTAAAGGCTGGAATTTCTCTGTTTTTATTGAAAAGATAATCAGACTTTCGTACATTAATGATGGAATATTGGCAAGAATGATAATTTCATAGAAAACATTTTAGTGCTGCAATTAGTATTTTAATAAGGTTGTTTGTTATTACTGTATTGTTATTATCTGAGTTGTACAGTTGGGCGCTTCACTGTGCTCCGTGGGGGACAAAACAAAGCAGAAAGGATGAAAACTGACTGAAATGAAGTGATGAAGGGGGTTTGGTCCCAGGACTGCGTCTGGGTCCGGATGTGCCCTTTCTGAGCTTCTTAGATTGTTGCTCTATAAAACGGTGCTGAGGATCCTGACCCCCTGTTGAGGCTGTGGATGGGAAGTGCTCAGCAGCACTATCCTCTTCTTCCCTTGCCCGGGGCAACAGACCCATCGAGCCCTATTGTTTCCGGAGGGACCAGGCTCTTCGTGCATAAAACTGTCTTCTAGGTCGCAAACTTTCAGTATCAGGAACATTTACCAAGTCTGCATGCTTAAACCTTTTCTCTCCGGTCCAGCCTCTGAGCCTCCTAAAGAGCAGAATTCCATCACTTCTTTCATCACTCTAATATTCCTTTAAACAACTGTATCATGGGATCTATTGTACTTAGCTGTAGTATGTCTACCGTACAGTCCATGTTTTTCATCACAGGAAGCAGCTTGAACTGCTTATAACACATGGAGTAGATATTTGTCTTGTTTTAGAACAGCTTTATATCGTTCAGCTGGCTTTACAGCCTCTTCTGTGTCTAAAGATAAGTACGTTTAAGGATAATCCTGAAGTTTTTATCTTCTGCATCATCAGCCCTCACTTTCGTTACCATTTCGTATTATGCTGCTCCAGACAGCTTTGAACAGCCTCAGTTTAACAATTAAGGGAGCGAACCAACAAAACTGCTAATTTCTCTGCCTTTCCTTCCACTCTTATCTCATATTCTCTAAGGTACACGTCTTTATCTACGTGTCTCCAAGAAGGTGTTCAATTAATAACTCAGACAAGTCAGAGCTGATAGGATCTTTTCATGTATTAATTTAACTCTTCCTTTCAAATGGAGTGCCAGAAAATCACTGTTTTCATGTTTTTCTCTATATATTCTGGCTGTGTTTTTTTATTGAAGTTGTACGCTGTGGTGCTTTGATTCTGCTCCCAAGAAATTATCAGGGATTACAGTAGTGGCCTTACAGGTAATGGGGGTTCTCACTGATGTGTTGAGCAGAAGCTTTTTTCTGTATTAATGCTGATTTCAGATTGGTTTTACTTATAGCAAAAAACAAAACAACCTACAGATTTGGCCATGCAGGTTATAAAAATATTAGGTGGTTTGTTACTCAGTTTTTTATGTTTGTGAGTTTTTTTTGTGATAACAAGAATGATGCAAGTCAGCTATGAGTACCAAAAATTAATTTTCATTAGAAAATCACAGGACTTTTTCAAAGGCAGAGGTTTATTGGTCTGTATATGTGAGTACTTTATCAGTTATAGAGAGCAATATTTAAGAGCTCCCTGTTCTTTGGTTAGACATGAACAATATGTTTAGTTTCCACCTGTATTGGTCTTGCAGCAGGTTTAAACTTTCAATAAGAGCTAAGCTGATTTTATGTTATAAAAAAAATCCTCTTGGCTCATGTCTACAGTTTAAATTCATCTGGTCCCACAGGAAACCAAATGTGAGCTGGGAGATGCAGAAAATCCACAGTCACTTTTGGCTGGGTCTGGAGATGAGGATGCCCATCTCCACAGACAGCAGGTTGTTTAGTGAACATGAAATAAATTAATTTCACTGGGAAAATAGGTAATGAACTACCTAAAACATGAAGTACTATACAAAAAAAACCCCTGTAAAACCCATCTCAGGGAGAATTTTGTTTTATTTGAGCTGAAGATAATGATTCTTTTTTTTTTTTTTTTTAATGCCAAAATATTACTGATAGAGTATTTTACTAATTTCTATTCCTATGGCTTGTAAGTCCGTGTTTTAATTGCTTTCAGAGAGGTCAGCCACTGTGAATCTGAAACGATCAAAATAGACAGCAAATTCTGAAAAATGACAAGTAGAATCTTTCTCCTGATTTTCCCTGTGAAAGCAGAAAACCCTTTCAGTGGAGAATTTCCCTGAAATAAATGTATAGAATCTAAAGGTGGTGTTAGACAGTACAGAAATTGTTATGCAGTACAAGAAAAAAAATAAAATTACCCATTAATCAGCATTTTGCTATCATCCATTTTTCGACTGAGTTGATTTTTCATTCTTCAATCACAAGGACTTTCCATAGTGATTTTTCCCTCAGGAATGCCATTTTAAATGTAGCAAACTTATGTCACCAGGACAAAAAGTTGGTTTACATCCAGTGGGGATCATAAACACATGTGGACTAATAGTTAAATTGCTGATTTTATGATTAATACTGACCATTGTTTTAGTTGTCAGCCTATTTCATGAAAATCTTGTGAGTATAAAGTTCAAGTTTAATAAGCTTGGGAATACAGCAGTTCTGGAGTATTTCCAGCATTTTGCTGCTATTTCCAAGTTTATCTTGGTAGTACCACCAAAGCAGGTGACACGTGAAGCTGCAGGTGACACAGCTCATGAGCCTGCTGTGTCACAGGGCTCAGCTACAGACTCTAATGTTGCACTTTAAAATACACTTTAGCCTTGTAATAGAAGCCAGTTCACATCACGTTTTAAGTGTATTTCTCTACTGTAACTTCTAGTCAAGTATTTCAGAGAGTTCAGGAATACAGGTTAAAGAAAAATATTGCAAGAAGGAACAATATTTAAGAAGGTGAAAATCTATGTTCTTGAAACCAAGTCCTACAAGCTTTCTTTCTTTTTTTTTTTTTTTTTTTTTTTTAAAGTACAGTGAGGGCTTCAAGTGTTTCCCATCTTAATGCTTGTGCAGAGTAAAATATGCCTTTTAAATGAGCCTCTTTGTATAAATGAGAGGTCTGTATGTTCATTGGTTGAAATCTTGGGAACCAAATGTGAAATCCCAAGGAGGTGTTATTGAATGCTTGTTGGTACAAAGGCAGATCTTGGGCTGTCCCCAGGTTCCTAAGGACCATGTACTGCTTGACAAGGAAGAATATACACTGACAGCATTCCTTAAAGAAATGTTTCAAGGACAAAATTAAAACATTTCCATAGGGTATAGCCATCAATCACCAGAAGGATGTTCTTGTACACCAAGTACAACACAGCAGAGCTTTCCAGTGACCTTAACACACTGGCCAACATAGAAGCTGCTACAGTAATTACAGATTATATTAAGTATCGAGTAAAAGCCAACAGCCAACTACCAGGCAAACCTTTTATACATTATTAAAATCATATCCTTCCCAGAAGATTCAAGCTAATAAAATTGAATTCGATAATGCAATCAGTAAAAAGCAGGTTTAAAAAAAAATCTCTCCTTTGTTGATAATGTCCCCCCAAATCCTATGTTTTATATAGTGCCTAATATACGTAAGTGTGAAAATAATCCCTCGGGTATATTAACAGTTTCAGTTGCACATTCTCTGAGACTGCCTTGAATTTTTTATAATTACATTTTATTAAGAAATAATTGTTATATATCAAGTGTGGCTTGCATTTAGGTTACAGATGAAATACTGTGGTTACCTAATATTTCAGCAATTAAATATTGGGAAAATTTTAGAAAGTATGAAATTGGAAGGATTTTTCTTGTATATTAAGAAGATAGTTCTCCTTCCTCAGCAACTAGCTGGGATAGTTTGTTACAGGCCCTGAAAAATAACAAAATGTTAGAGGTTTGACATGAAAAAAGGAGGAGGGAACAAACACTTTGTGTGTAAGAAGACCAATGTTCACTGCTAACATTTCTAATAAATCACTTATGACTGGACATATCCTATTTTTGGTCACCTTAAAGGAGCCCAGGTGTGCCTGACTTCTAGAACAAAAGATTTTGAAAACCTGGCATTTTGAGGGATTGACTGAATAAGAAATTTTCTTCTTCTCAGCCAAGTTAGTATACTTTATTTTGTAGCAGAACCAGGGTTACCTGTGCTTGAGAACTGATACTGTACAGCAGCTGCTTTAGTGAGGTTATTGATCAGTCTTTGATTTCATAGGAATCTTAAATGTAAAAGCAAGGAATATAATATTCCCATATATCATATACAAAGTTTAGAAAAGAGTTAATGTTGAACAATATTCTACAACTAGATTAGTTCTCTGTTTCTGTGAGCCTAGAGGTCCTGAAACCCAGCTGTAAAGCTGACAGCAAGTAAGGTGAGTCTGCACTGAACATCTAGAACACAACCCAGAGCTGAATGTGGTGGATTCCTTGAGTAGGAGATAAAATGATTAAAAATAAATAAGTTCAGGATAAATCAGTTTCATGATAATGTATTTTACACACAACTGTAGTTGCAAAAATCTCTCTCTTTAATCAGTAGCTGGCATAGTAGTATGAGATCCAGCCATGTCCAGGTGAGGACCTACATGTTTGATGTTTCTTCATTTCTCCCAAAATGATTGGCAATGTTGCAACTTTGTGCTTTAGATCACAGCTCTTACCTAAAGCAAGAAGTACTGCCTGGTCTGTTCTAATGGAAGGGTATGGAAATACTGCTTCCAGCAGGAGTCACCTGTGAGTTTGTCATTCTTACTTTAGGCAGTCAGTTACTCCAGATTTGGATATAGTTCTTAGCTATGGCTTTTGAATCAAAGTTCCCCCAAGAAAATCCATTTTTACTTTTCAAAAGTCATATTGCTCATTTCAAAACCAAAGTGTACATTCCTATTTTTGTAAAAAGACAAAGCAAACCCCCTCCCCCCCCGCCTGAGTCTTTGTTGTTCAGTGTCTCAGGAAACTTGCCTGAAGCAGCAAATGGATCAAGGAGTAGCAGGACAGCAGGCCAAAGTCAGCCCTCGTGCAAGTCCAGTGCAATCCTTGGAGCAATGCCTACTGAACTGGGGCTGAATTTGGTTCTCTATCTTTGCTGTGTGAGTAGAGATTCTGTTTCAGTTCTTCAGAGGCACCCAAGGAAACTTTGTAACTGATGTTTTCCACCCATTTTCTTTCTCTGCTGGTTCTGTATTTTGGTTGAGCCGTGTTTCCCCAGCTTTCAGATGTATGCTTGAAAGCTGGAAAAGCTCACTCTCATGCATAATGAAAGAGGAAAAGTAACAGAGGAGGAATTTATTGGCTGGAGTCTCCATTCCTGCTCTATATCTTGCTCTACAAGCTCCCACAGCAAGTGAGTGGTAGAGCCAAGAATAGAACACCACTTCTCTGACACCCAGTCCAGTGCCTTAACCCCTGCCTCCCATGAGAAATTTTGTTTCGGTTTGCTGTGCAGTGCAAAGATAAGATCATACTTTATTTTGGTGCCTAAATTGATCTCTAGGGTGAATGAATAAAGTTGGGAAATAGCCAGAGAATAACACAATGTAAATAGTGAAACGTAGGAAGTTATATATATAACGCTACAGCTTCTCAGACTGCTGTGTGCCTAGTTAGAATTAATTAAAAGTTATATGAAGCATTTGAGTTTGTTTTGAGCATACAAGGTCTTCTTCAAGAAGAAAGAAGGATTTATTTTGCTTAGCTGGATTTTGTTTGAGAGCAGCTAATGGAGATGTTCTTTGGTCTGTAATGTAGTCCCTGGTAGCACTTGCTTTGTTGGGATTATAGCAGGTGTTGTGCTGCCTGTTTGGGGATAGCAAAGGAATTTGGGCAAAAGATGGAGTTAATGTGCATTGACTAATGCGTTGAAACTGCAAAGCACTGCTGTTACTAAGGACTGAGTGTAATAAACTTGTGTCAGCCTAACACAGAGATGGTAACATGAAATGCTTAACTGCACCCAGCACTCACATATGATAAAGGCAAGAGTGGCCTCTGGCAGTACTGACTCTGAAACAGCCACCCCTCTAAGTTTGGTTAGGAAAAGTGTATTCACTCCAAAATATCCAGCTGTGCTCAGCTAACAGGGATACTCACATTGTCCTTTACTTTGGTGTCCACCAAACCTTCCATGAGATTCATGGCTGCTATTGTATTGTTACAGCCTTTTTGGGATCTCTCCTCCAGAAAGACTTTGAGTTCTGACAAAGTGAGGAGTTATCACCTTGCACTCAATTTCAGGCAACACAAGAGCTTCTCTTTCCCAGCCTTTCCCATCGTGTGAACAAGAGGCAAGTGCTAAGTGCCAGAGGTGAAGCCTGGATCCCACTTCTCTTTTAAAACCATATAGGTTTGAAGAGTATTTGTGAAAGACTTATTTCCAAAATCTTGTCATGCATCACAAACGGGCATGTATGCAAATGCAGGGAAGAGAGATTGCTGTAAAAGGACAGAAGAGAGGTCACTGTAACTCTCTGACTGTGTTCTTTATCCATGTTTATTGTTTTTATACAGACATTTGCACATGTCCCTACGTTACTTCAGGTACCTGGCAGTGTGGGTGCACACACAAGTTGCTGGGGACAACCTGCAGCACGACCTTAGAGCACCACTGAGGCACTGACATCCTTCTCCACTGATGGCAAAATAACACATTCCCTTGCTCACTGGCTAGAAATGATTGGGAATTTTTTGGCAGTGCTTTACACTTGGGAACTCTTTATTTCTCACCACTGAAACGCTTTATGGGAACATGCCAGTTTCAGTGGAACGTCTGTAATAAAAGTTTGTTTTCAGGCTAGAATCTAGAGGGAGTGTGCTCTAACCCTGATCTGCCTCTCCAAGAAGAAGGATTTAACCCCCAAAATCTTCACATTCAAAGAGAGCCCTAATTCTGGGTTATGATGTTGTTAGAGTGCTCTTTTCCTGTGCTTCTGTAAAAACAAACAAACAAAGCTCCCCAAACAATGAGCAAATCCCACTTCTAAGGTCATCTTGTTGGGATTGAGAGTGCTTCTGAAATTTGAAAGGATTTCTGGGATGGGAAAAATTATTTTCCTTCTCTTTCAACTTTGTACCTCACCACTCTGTCATGAACTTTGCATCTGAGATTTTGCTCTTGATGAATGAGCTCTCAGCCATAAGGACTGCTGTGAACTAGGCTTAAGGACTTTCCTGAAAAATGGAAACCAAAAGGCTAAACCACAGTTACCTTAGGAAATGTGAGGAAGGAGAAAAATGAAATATTTGCTCTCCTGCCTCTTCTATAGGGTTTTGTGATTTGTTCTTCAGCCAAATTCTCCTGTGCAGACACTGACTGCTCTTGCTCAAATGCGAGACAGAGATGGAGCATCACTGTGTTATCCGGGAGGGTCTGCTGGGATCTCTAGGGACTGGTAGGCAACGGGATGGCTCTGATGGAATGATCCCCTCGTGAACACCACTGCTGATGTTCTAAGGGAACTCACAAATTGATTGGCTTTTCACCTTCATGGGCTTTTTTGGTTTCTAGAGTTAGAAATGCCAGATGCATTGTAAAATAAATGGAAATTACATCTGTTGTTCTGTCTGGGATCTGATATCTATTATTGTTTACTGCTTGCTGTAGTTGTGACTATAATTTTTTTGTCATTAACTGTGTGACATTTGAAAGAAAAGGGCTGAATTTTGACCTCGTGCTACTGCTTATTTTCTGCCTTCTTCCAGGCAGCAGATACCCAGAGGCTGCCCTGCCAGGCTGTTGGAGAACTCGTGGTGATATCTTTACATGGAGTTGTATCAAAGTGTAAAGTTTAAATGCACAAATCATTACAGATATACTCATCCCCCTCTGGGGGGATGCTGGGGAAAAACAAGGTTGAAGAGCTGTTTTGTGTGATCTTAGTGTGTGTTCATATTATGGTGATGAGTGCAGAATGAAAGAAACAATAAAGGAAACAAATGGGACTATTTTAGAAAATTTTCCAAAGACATTTTAAAAAAGGACTACTTGGTGGTCAAAGTATTGTGATACTGTACTTGGTGGAGCTTTAATATACGTTGGGTTTAAGTATGATGGAATTCTTTTGGGATTCCATATCTAGCAGAAAGCTCTGAGCAATGGTATCTGTACTCATGTCCTAAGCAGAAGTAGCAGCATGTAACATACAAGGGAGTAATTCCTATGTGATGTGGAAGGAATTGAACACACTCCACTGCTGTCAGCTCTAAGCACTGTCTGTTTGTGCCCTGTATTGATATAAGGTGTGGGTCGATATGTGCTTTCATATCAGCCTCCACAAATGGAAATAGCAGTGCTCTAAGGACACCTTCCTTCTTAACGTCTCTTAGAAATAGCTTCCAAGCCAACTGTTAGTGTAGTCATATAAAGTTTGGCAGTGCATTCATGCTTTAATACTAATGAGTCTTGTGCACAAAGTGATTTGAAAACACCTTTCAGAGAAAATAAACATGACTTGTCTCAGCCAGTGTGGAGGTCCTACGAAATGCCTAGTGGAGGATTGCAACAGAACAGAATATTTGCTGGGCACTGGAGGGCAAAAGAAGCCGAAAAATTTTACAACTTTTCTAAATTGTTCTTGTGAGTACCTCAAATTTGCTTCCAACGAACTGTATATGTCACTATTAATTTTAATAAATTGAAAGCATTTTCATTCCTAGGTAGTTCTTACTGAGTCTTTGAACCTTGAGCCTGATTGTTTTAATTCCACAGGGACTGGAGGATGGGGTTCTTTGTTTTGGTACAATAACCATGTTATAAGCAGCCGTCATTTTCTGTTCTCTGCTCTCTTAACTTGTTCTTTATGTGACACTATTTGCATCTTAGCTCCAGCAGGCATCAAATAAGATGTTTAATTAAAAACGTTATTGAAGGTCCAATTTAAGATTAAAGATCACATGCTATCAGAGATTCAGTACTTTGATATCACAATAATAGGTACCTTAGAAAAAGTCAGATGGGTTAGATTAGACAGTAATTTATTTTAGCTTGTTTCCTTTCTCTTAGTACTCATTCCAGATACCATAACCTGCTAGAAATTTTAAGAAGAAGCAGTAATTTTTAAAGTGAAAAGTAAAAGGCTCCCAGTTTAAACAAAACTGATCAAAAAATTATGGAAGTAGGAAATTGAGACCTTTAGAATATATATGACCAAAAGTATAATAAACATTGACTGGGAGCATAATTCTGAATGCTAACAGAAGTCCGTTTGTTGTAACAAACATTTCATCTAATTTAATCTTCAAATGTATTGCTGCCAGAAAGAATAGAACTTTCAGGCTCTAATGTGTTGGTTATTCTTGAACTTCAACTTTAACTAGTGATGCCGATAGTGTCTCCCACTGAAAAGACCATTTTAATTATTGTTGTCATCCATCTCGATGAGGTCTGTGCATTTTGTATTACTTCCAGATTGTTCTTTAAACTACTAAATAAATCTTGTACCAAGATGGGAACAAGAGATAAAATTAGGCTCTGTTGCCATCAGAGCACAACAACAGTGTGTGAATTTGAGCTCCTGTTCGTGTAGAGCTCCTGATACAATACTCAGACGAAAGCAAAGGCCATGTTAATTCATTCCATGGCTGTGCATCTGCACAGTTAGTTCTCAGGTCTCACAAGACATTAATCACCTCTGAAAAGATGTAAGAACCTTCCACTTGTAACACAGCCCACGGCAGTTAATGGAACCAGGCAATGTGTTTTTACCTGTTTATTTTTGCTCTACTTCTGAATTACCTTGATTTTAGATTAAGTAATCTAAATGTCTGTTTGGAAGAGAACAGTATTTTTTTTTTTTTGTATTCTTTCACATTTATAAATTATTCTAAGAGCTCTTCCGGCTAATAAATCATAACTAGGTTGGTTTCTAATGCATTTGAACTACCAGCCAGAATGTGCAGAATGTTATCAGTTTTCATGACTTAAGATAGGGGAGGTGGAAAAGTGGTTTTCAAATGGTGTTGAGCTACTGCAAAGATTTTCCGTTTACTTCTCAGCCTTTGCCTTTGTGCAGTCTCAGGGTCAATTGCACTGAAGTGGGAGGGGGTAAGGTCTGCCAGGAGGGATGCTCCCAAAGCTTTCTTTGGCACCAAAGAATCCAAAAATCTCTTAACTGGGCAGAGTTCTGTGAATCTCCCAGACAGACAACAGAGCAGAACTCCAGCTCTTGCTTACCAATGGCAAAAAGACTTTAAATGACTTTCAATTTTTTTCTAACCACAAAGTGTCTTTGGAAATACGGCAGGAATGCAAATAAACGTGTAAAAGAGTCAGTCTAATCGTGCATACAGTTCTCAGAACTTCATTACTCTTGCTTATTTGAAAAACTGCAAATAAGAAGGGAAATGCCAGCTGGGCAGAGATGCATTGTCACATTGCAAATTTCATGTTAGGAGGGATATTTGTGAATGCTAATAGCCTAACATCCCAAATTCGGTACTTGGGTTCAGTCTTGTGAATGAACACTATTTTTAGAAATGAACTCAATTGAAAAATCCTTATTTTCCATGTAAATGGACATCTTGTTTAAATTCAGAGGCAAAGAAACCTGAGGTTAAGTATAAGACCCACAATTCAATTTGCATGTTGAGTAATTCAGACTGTAATAGAAGCTTTGTCATGTTAAGGTTAGGTCTTTCCTGTGGCTGTTCAAGTGGGCTCCAAAGACTTTTTAACATGTTGCAGGATATTAAGGGGGGAAGGTTTGACCTACATCCATTTTTTTCAGACCCACTTCTGCAGGTTTCATCACACTTCCCGTGTCTCACACGTGGGACATTGCTGAGGGCAGGATAGGTGCCCAATTGCCTACATACAATTTCATCAGGAAAGGTGTATGATTTATTGCCCTGTAAAGGGTTTTGACATGAAGCCTGTGAAAAGCACTATATAAATGCCAATACAATATAAAACGTCACACAAATACTTTGCTCATTAATTCCGACCCTGTGCTTTTGTGCTGGAGAGAAATGAGAGTGAAATATGAATGTGTTCCTTATGTTTTAAAGGGGAAAAATGGGATTGTGGATTTTATAAAGGCTGATGTGTTAACCTGCCTTTGTGGTTCCTTTAAAGACAAGCAGCAAGAAGCCCCCTCTTTGCCTGGTAGTAACACTGGGAGTGAAAGCAGATAAAGCCCCAACAAGGGGAACCCCACATTCGTGACGACAATCCTTGGTCACAACACAGCTCTCACCACATAAAGAGATGATTTCATTTTGTTCATTTCAAAATTTCATTTATTTCAGCACTACCAGCTCTGGAAGCCTCTGTCATCACTCCACTACAATTTTAGCCCTTAGATTTTGTCATATTATCTTCTTTAAACAGCTTTATAGCCAAATCTTCCCCATCCTTCATGGCCTGTCTCAGAACATGGCTCCAGCAAAAGCAAATGTACTTCACCAGAGTGTTTTACTGACGTGTTAGAGCTGATCAGCCCCTGTTGCACATCATCATTGTGTTGCCCAAAGGGACAACGGCTCCTCAAAGCCCAGATCTCACCAGTCCTCAGCTCCTTTCTTCTAGGAAGCTGCTGGGGGAGGCCAGGGAGGAAGGGGAAGGTCATGGGACATACCAGAAACCCTCCTTTCATCCTCTACAGGGATTTTCCAGTCTTGCCCAGTTCACTTTCCAGAGTGGGAGCCAGCCTAGCTCAGTGGGTATAAATCACAAAACTCTCATGTCTGATCAGCTGAGGTTTTCTCTCACCTGCTGACTCACCTTTATGGTGGGGCTTCAGTTTTTGTAAATATTCATGTGTCATCTTTAACTACCACTGAGTACTGAATAAAATTTACTCCATTCCTTTATTTTGATTTCAGGCTGTTTTTTGGATTCCTTTCCTCTTTGTGTTTCTCTGTGATTTTGATTGTTTCTATTTTTGCTTTAAATAGGATGTTCACTTTCTGCTGATCTCTGTTGACATTTTTCCCTTTTGATTTGTAGTACTATTAATTCTCCTCTGTTCAATGTTTTGTCTACATTCAGAACATGTTTGTTTTTCTCTAGTGGACTGTAATTACTTTCCCCCCCTCCTCTTTATTTTTTCCAATTATGTTCTCCACTGATGCTCCTTTAAGAGCAAGATGTACTGGGGGTAACCACTTGAGGACATGAGGATGTGAGTTTTTTGCCCAGAACGTGCTTTTAGACTTGGAAAAGAGCTTGAGTTGAGAATATTGATTTCACCTCTCTTTGGTACAAGGGGTAAATGAGTTTTTTGGTTGCAGTTAGTTAATACGGGAGTCCTGGTTTTTGTTCCAGGATGGTCCTGCATTGCCACCTTCAAGAGAGCAAAGGCAAGACAACCCTGCTGTGCACCTTAAAACAGAGACTTCCGGCCCCTGGAATTAGGGAAACCTCTGTTCATTTCAGGTGGAGGAATGCAAAGGCACCATCGCAATGTAACGTAAGAGATCTGGAAGGAAGCAGAAAATCAGGTTCAGTTCTCAAGTGTCCCCGTTTACCACAGGGGCCTCCACTCTGGTCTTTCAATCTTGCCTCTGGCCTGTTCATTTTCCTCTGTTTTTCTTTCAGTCTTTATGTTGTGGAAATCCAGGTCCTTCCTACAGGCAGAAACAAGGTCTACTTCATAGTTGGCACCCTGTACCATTTTCATAGGGAAACATTTCTCGAGGAGTGTTCTGCAGGGCTCACAGCTGTTACGTGCGTGTCTCCCCGCCTATGAATGCATTTCATTCTTCCCAGCCCCGTGTTTTCAGTGGCACTTTTACCAGGGACAGGCTAATTCCAGGCCTGGTGGAAATTCGGAGACAGCTTCGCTTCCTGGCAGGCGCCGGTACCGGACCGTAAACCTCTGTCCCATCCAAACCCGTTTTCTGGGGCGGTTTCCTCCCTTCTCTCCCCGCGGTTTCAGCGCGGGTTGCGCACCCGCGTGCCCGCGCCATGCAGTGCCGCGCCAAGGCCGCGAGGGGGAGCCGC
>WEIV01010172.1:376477-468358 GCA_013390005.1 Calyptomena viridis | reverse complement strand
GGGGGGGGCAGCGGGGCCGCCGGGCAGAGCGGAGCGGTTCCCAGCCCGCAGGAGTCACCCGCTAAAAGTTGATGTAAATGTTGTAATTTCAGGCGCTTTTCCAGCGTTTTTTTATACAGTTTGGCCGCCCGAAGGTCTGTGTTCCGCGAGGCGAGGGCTCGGCCGTCCACACGCAAAGCCCGACTTACTTAATTATTTGTCTTACGCTCACCCCATCTGTTTCTCCTTTATGATAGGGATCTTTGCTTATAACTGCTGCAGTGTTGGGGCTCTCTTTTTTTTTTTTTTTTAAAAAAAAGAGGGCTTCAACAACAAAACTTCGCCAGCTCTCGCGTCCTATTTTAAAAGCCACTGATGTCTTTATTTTCTCTGACACATCTGAGCAAGTTTCATTTGATATCCATGGCGATGGCAACTCACATTCCCAAATGAAAAAGAAAAAATGGGCAGGCGACAAGAAAGTCAGATGAAATGTTGCATAAGTTGAGTGACGTAAAAAGCAGATTTTATTTACTCTTTATTTGTGAAGTGGGAAAAAACAGGAGTGCGGAAAAGGGAAAGCAAAAGATATCTCTGGGTCATCATCAGTTTTTCTGTGAACCTGAACAACAATAGCAGCAACATGGTTTGATTAGTTGATTTTAAAGTGGATAATCCAGCGCCCTCAATTTGAAAACAAATATATTGTTAAATCTCTAGGTTGCCATTCCTGCTTTGGAGCTAATTGTGGAAAGAAAAAAGCTCACATCCCCGACAAAATCCGTCAGGTTTCCTTGTCTCTCCTTTGCTTTGCTCGCTGCGCAGCGATGCAGGACTCCTGCTGCTGCTCCGGCTCCGCGGGCGAGATCCGATCGACTGCAAAGTTTGCGCGTCTTGGCTTTTGCAGCAGCAGCAGCAAAAGCACTTTTCCCCCCGCCCCCTCCTCTACAGATGCGTTGCGTTAAATAATCCTTCGGTTACAATCGACTCATAAAGAAAATCATATTTAAAAAGACGGGATTTATTTCTTTTTTGTGTTCCGAAAAGCTGCTTCTTTCCCCCCCGACGAGCGTCTCAGTTTCATGGCAAGTGGAAGGAGGGTTGGAGGCGACCCCTGTAATTTAGTCGTTTGAGAAGAAAAGTTTTTAGCTTTTCATTCTTTCTGCCTGAGTTA
The DNA here is from genome assembly GCA_013390005.1 of Calyptomena viridis. Taxonomy (NCBI): domain Eukaryota; kingdom Metazoa; phylum Chordata; class Aves; order Passeriformes; family Eurylaimidae; genus Calyptomena; species Calyptomena viridis. Next base: position 467,205 of record WEIV01010172.1, on the reverse strand, counting down.
GGAATAGGAAATATTTTGTAGCTTTCACCCTCTTTAGAAGAAAAAGGTATAGATCGGAATCGAACGCACTTCTTAAATTATTTCACTCTTACTGCTTTGTGCGTGAAACAAAAATCTCCCGATTGCCTGACTTTCGCCAACACCCAGGAAACCTTTTCCCTCCTAATTAAGGGAGAATACCTGAAGCGTGTTTTCTTGACCTCAGTGTAAAACTGCTAAAAAATAATTGAGGCTTTGCCCTCCCCTTAAAAAAAATAAAAGGAAAAATAATTTAGAAGAAACAAAAAAAGCCACGCGGGGAATAGCTAGTGAATTTTTTAAATGGCCAGCTGTAAAAATAAGGGAAAACACACGCTCACGTCTGTCTCCCCGTCACGGTCTCGGGAGGCAGCCGGTGAGGAGCGGGGTGCGGGGAGCGGTGCGGGGTGCGGGCCTGGCCGTCCGCCCATCCGCAGCCGCGCTGCACCTGCGCGGGCATCCCCGCTCCGCGCAGCGCCGGGACGGGCCCCCGGCCCCTGGGCAGCTGCTTTTCCACTCGAGTGGGTTTGTGCCCTCTTAGTGAAACCGTATCCCCGAATAACCCCCGCCCCAGCACGGGCCGCCGCAGCCCTGCAGCCGGCCCGGAGTAGCCCCAGCCACCCAGTAGCCTCATAAAGAGACAGAAGGTGATCAGATTAGGGGAACACACGTGAATAAGGAGGCACTTGTTACTTTTACACTTTATCACCACTTTTTTACAGGCAATTTAGTGCAGCCAAGGTAGATCCAGATCCCTCTAACCATCTGAGACAGTAAAATAACACTTGCCTAAGTTTCAGCAGGTTTTCTTGCGCCTGTAATTTGCCTCAGTCTAGTACTTAAGAGGCTTGATTGAAAAACAGAGCCGGCGAGTTTATTTGCCTGTTTAAGACTCTGTCCGCGAATTTGTTTTCGAGCAGGGAGAGGTTTGCCGTGTTCCGATTCCCGGCCCTCTCAGAGAGGCTGTTTATTTGCCATCGCTTTACCATCACCTCCCGCCCCGGGCGCCTGTACCACCGCGGGCACTCAGTGTCGATGCTCCGGATCTCTCTCACACAGCCCCGCCCGGCCCGGCTCGGCCCCGCTGCTGCCGCCGGTCGGCACCGCCTCCGGGAGGCTGCGGGGATGGGCCAGACAATCCCATTATATGCCGGGCACATTTTCACCAGGCACTTCGTTAACCCTTTTCAGGGCGGAGAGCGTGCGTGTGGCTTTTCGCTCCTTCTTTCTACCCTTCCTTCTCTCCTCCCTTTCTTTTCTTTTCTTTTCTTTTCTTTTCTTTTCTTTTCTTTTCTTTTCTTTTCTTTTCTTTTCTTTTCTTTTCTTTTCTTTTCTTTTCTTTTCTTTTCTTTTCTTTTCTTTTCTTTTCTTTTCTTTTCTTTTCTTTTCTTTTCTTTTCTTTTCTCCTTCTTCCCTTTCACAGCTTTTCCCTCTCCCCGCTTTCTCTCTTTCTCCTACTGTCTCTTACTCAGAGCCAACAGCCACCACTGAATTCGGGACCAACTTTGTGTGCTGCTCAGAGCTGAGCCCGTGGCTGAGCAATGCTGTGCCTCCTGGCTGCTCCTCTGCCACACCGGGCCGGCCGTGGTGCTTGGACAGAGAAAGGACACAAAGGAAAAGGACCGTCTGAAATGAGAGCTCGTTATTAATACAGCCCTGCTTGTGAATGAAAAATGTAACCCTTGTTAATTAACGCTGTTTACATGGGGTACAAGAAACTTAAGAAATGTTTCTACAAAGGGGAAGGAACTGTTTACAAAACTCTTTCAAAAGTGTGACATATTGCTGCAGTTCCAGCACTAAAAAGCCAAACACACTTACACGCCTTTGAAGTTGGCTGGCTGAGGCAACATTATTTGACTCGGATTCAGATATTGCTTGTGGGTATAACTAATGGCTTTTACCTAGTTAGTGGGCTGGGAGGGGCGAGGGCCTGGGCGCCGTGGCCATTGGGTCCCTCTGGAGAGCAGGGGCTGGCTCCCTGCCAGCTCTGTACAATGTCAACATTGAATATTTGAATTCCCAGACTCTATTTAACAACTTTCTAAATAAATAAACTCATTGTATGTCTGTGTTTAAAATTATTTCACCTCTTTCATGAAAGCTACAGCATCTTATTACACCGGCCTCTCAGGCTGCTTTCCCCCCTTTTCTTTCCAAACAAACACAAATGGAGCTGAGCACGGGTGGGTTTTTTCTTACTGTCTCATATCTCTCCCTCTCTCCCCTTCTCACTTTCTGTCTGTCTTCTCGGGGAGCACGAGTAGAAGCTGCTTGGACATCCCACCATGTCCTCAGTGGGATGGCTTTGTGCACCCTGTTATCTAATCATGACTAAAACCAAAGCCAGGTTCACCAAGTCGGTTAAATATTAATCATTTCTAAAAGGAGGCCCATGTGAGTGCCATTGCTGCAGCAGTGCCCTGTACATACTCAATCATTTTGGCTGCTGTACCCTAGGCGGGCTCCAGGGACAGCTTGCATTGTTGTTGCCATAAATGGCTATTAGTGTTCATATTCACCTATTCACCTACTTATTTAAGTGCACATAAGTGTGGACGTGGCTGTGCTTACTGGCTATGTGAGCACACATGTGTGTTCATAGCATACTTTTCTGTCTATGCCACAGTGATATAGGTGCATATGTATATAGAGAGAGATATATATAAATACCTATATCTATGCGTGCACATGCAGAGAAAAAAGCAGGTAAAACAATCTGATGTTTGTAGTTGCAATTAATGTATGTACAGTGTATGGTTTAGAGAGGGACTGTGGTATGCATAGGCTCCTGGGGTACTCGTAGTCCTGGCAATAATATCTGTACATCCACACAGACTCTGAAAGGTTGTGGATGTGTATAGGGAACACAGAGTTGATATATAGCAGCCTGTATGTTGTTCTCTGGGATGCTTCCCAAATGCACTAATTGTGTGCTTCTGTGGTGGGAGTATTCCTTGTAAAATATTTATTGGCTTCACATGTGAGTAGAGGTGTGTGGATAGAGAAGATGTGTCTGTCTGTCCTGGGGAGTACAGCTCCCTGATAAAGCTAAGTTGCTGAAGAAGAAAGTGGGATGAGTTTTCAGACAGGACAGGTATGTGGTGTATGAAAGAAAGTGTTGGTCATTGTTCCAGCTGAGGGTGGATGAGGAAAGGGCAATGGGGAAACAGATGGAGTTTTATAAATCTCAGCTAATGAAACCTTGTCCACAGAAATTGCCTGCTTTGCAGTAAACCACTTTTTAAACAAATGTACTTTAGTTTTGGAAAAGCTTGTTCAGACACTTAGGTTTCCAACCAAGAATTCATAATATTTGTTTATTTAAAATTTAACTAGGTTTGCTGTCATTTTTGGAGCAAGTTGGTGTTCTTTTGTTGTAATTTAATACAATCAGTTTTACATCATTTCAGTTTAGTTAGGCAAGGAGTGGCTCAGGAAGAGCAGAAAGAGGTTTAATTCCTCATGGTTTTCAAACTAGTAGATGCAAGTGTCAAGTTATTCAGTAGTAAGAGCTAGAACTGGACAAATGCAGATTAGAAATACAGCTTATATTTCAAGTAGAGGAGGTATTTAACCAGTAAAACAATTTACTGAGACCTGGGTGGATTTGAACATCACTGGAATTCCTTTGTCTTAATTGAGGTTGGCTGTTTTTCTAAAAAGATATGAGCTAATCCAAACAGGAATTAATTTAGGGAATTCCTGTAGCCTGTGTTATACAGGAGGACAGACCAAACCACTCTTCCTGGTTTTATAATCTATGCACCTAGTTAAAGCAGTGACATTTCATATGGAGACATAAGCTCAGGGGTGCGATCACAGGAACGCACTTAAAAACTAAATGACCGTTAAAAAAACCCAGGTTCACTCAGACAACACAGAACCAATGTTTGGCCCGAAGTCTTTTACATCCTTAGCACTGCTTACCTGGATCACAGGCATCCTCAGAGCCTCAGAAGTGCTGGCCTCAGAAGTGCCCGGTCCATGGATTTGAGGGCAAAGGCAATGATGGGTTTTGCAAAGACGGGAAGGAGGAATAGAGTGTAAGTGCTGAGGTTGGGATACAGAGAAGGGGGTCTGCAGTCAGAGGTTTGATTACTGCTCTGTGATGGGTTTACTGTGGGTTCCTGCCATGTTTATGTTCAACTGGTCACTGCTGCAGTTCTTAACATCCAGAGCAGGAACAACATGAGACCAATACACATTATGATATAGACCAAGAAGTATCAAGAAGTACCTCAAGGCCCTCCTTACTGCAGGGACTCCTGGAGGGAGGTGTTTGCTGCAGATAAATGGCAAGGTGGGAAAGGGATGGAGATGCTAAGGAGAAGTGGATGTTGTTGTTCCCAGGACTCTGTCTCTTTGCACTGCCATTTAAATAAAAAATTCAAAATGCTCAAGGTACAAAGCAACCCTGCTTTATCATCCATTGACTTTATATTCCCTCCCTTCATGTTTGCATTTCCAGGTTATGCTGCAGCATTGCCTTCTCCAGTGCTGCTGGAAGAAAGGGCAGCCACGGATATGTGTGGGAGGAGGGAAGCTAGCCGGCAATGAATATTGTATTTGGTGCTAAATATGTAACAAAGAGAAAGAAATGTGAGTTAATCCAGCCATAAGAGTTGGGAAGTGAAATACAATTCATTTTATTTCAGGGTTTAATACTGTGGTCTGTTTCAGTGAAGTATTATCTTTTAAAGTAGGATATACACCGTGACATAACCCCCACTACCTTAAGGGAATGTCAAAGTTTGATCTCTGAAGAAAGGAAATTCAGAGTTAAGGCTGAAATGTACCACATGGCCTCCAAGTCCCAGGAACAACAGAAGGTAAGGAAGTAGCTAAAGCTATGGGCTGCACTTTAAAATGAGTCCAGCAACTACCAAGCCCACCAGCATTTGTTGCAGATACACAGCATGGTTTGAGCTGGGATTTGTATTGACTAGTGAGAGCCTGGCTCAACAAGATCTGCAATGATCTTTAGTCTTTTGGGAAATCTTGGCTGATCTCTGATGAGCATGAGAGTTTTACAGTAGAAGGATTACAGGTCTGGCCTAAATTTATGCAACAGAAACACACTGTTTCCTTTGACACCAATAGCTTTTGTTTAGAAAATCTTATTATGGAGCAAAATTTTGCTTGAGAAAAGAAACATACCCAAGTTACAGTTTTAGTCCTTTTCTGAAGAATTGCTTATATATCTGAATGGGTGCACTACATTTTAGCCCTGTTTAAGCTCCAAACTAAATTTAAATTGCCTGTAAAATAATCCGCGGGATGGAAACTGCCACACAACCATAGCCCTTGCTCCCTGACCCAAACCCATATTCCATTGCAAAGCACTGCACTGCTCTGTTTTGTGATTACAGTAAGTTAGAAACCAGAAGAGCAAGACTTCTATGAATAGGTTATTTTTGGCAATTGCATCACCAATTATGTATAAAATTTCAAAAAATATGAGTTCTGCCAGTTTGATCTCTGAGAAGGATACAGAAAATGAAAGCTTTGAGACTGCTGTAACATCATACTATTTTGTCTATTAGATATCATTAGATTACCAGAATACTGAGACCTTCATACTAACCAGCCTAACAAAAATTTCCCAGGTGGTTTAAATTAAAAAATTAGCCATAAATATATTTTGTATAATGCAATTTATCATGGATGTTTATTGTGTGTAGTGGGAAAATGTTTGGTTTTGGATGATCTTACTGTATAACATGTGCCCTACTGAAACTGTTTATACTGTGGCAGGCTGTAAAAGCCCCAGTCTAATTCCAAGACTGGCCAGGCTACATATTCTAAAAGCCACAGGAAGGCAGAGCCCTTCCACTGGAAAGCCAAAGGGGCAAGAGCATTTTGTATGGGACATGCACAACAAAAAACTTGGCAGTAGGGAAATATCTGAATGGCACAGAAAACAGGAGGGTGGTTCAGAGCAATGTTTTTCAGGGAAAATGGGATAAAAATGATATTCGGATGGTAGGATCACCTGTGTCCAAGGGATATCTTCCTCCCCCATCCCATGTTTTCTCAAGCCTCCTCTTATTTCAGTTGGGTTTGGAGAGTGGGGCTCTGTACTGATGACCACCCAGGACTCCAGATTTGCCCTTCTGCAGCAGAGATAGGGGACTAACCTATCCTTAGGGACCTAGGAGTCCCTGTGATGGACACATCCACCCTCTGCTGGGATGCTGCGGCAGGGAGCTGATGGCTTCAGGAAAAGATCTCCCGCCTCTTCCTGTTCTTTTTCACAAAGTCCACATGCTGGCAAGGGTGAAATCATTCCTCAGTTTAAAAAAAAACAAACCCTCAAAAACTTCTTCCCCCTGCCCCAAGCTCCTTCACACATGTATTAACACCAAACTGGCAAAGCCAATGGAAAAGGATTTTGCGTTTTGGCAGCAGAGCTGGCTCAGAGCTCACTGTGGGCCTTATCCCAAACCCACTGGAGCTGAAGGAGCTTGTACGGACTTCAGTGGGCTTTGGACTGGGTCTGGCCAGGAGGAATCTGCTTTTCTTCATCCTTGGGGTGTGGAGGGGTGGCTTATCAGCAGCTTTTGCTCTGTGGTGAGCCCCAACATGTGATGCTGTAACAGATACCTGGATTTACATCAACGTAAGTGAATTAGGCTGGCCCTATAATCTGGCCTCATTTAAGAGTCATTTTAGCCATTATGATGAAATATGAACAGTGCTGATGGGGGGGACTGTAGTGACTTTGAATACTTGTTTCCCACTGTACCCCATCCATTCTCCCTGCTCTCCATCTCTCCCACGGGTTGAAGACTGCTGGCAGCATCTGGGGGGTGCAGGAGGGGTCCAGCATCCCTGGCTTGTGCTGCAGGGCTCTACATCCCAGTGACTGTGGTTCTCCAAATAGCCTGAATTTGTACCTTCTGAACAAATAGCTTTGCTGCCGAAAGTACCTGGTGCCTATAGTAAGTGCTCCATTTATTGCCTCCTGATTTCATCTCAGACAAACAGAAGGTATGTGAGAGACAAGCATAGACCACTGGAAAAAAATCACCCCAAACATGTCTAAAGCACAGCTTGAATCACTGGTGGTGCCTATATTTTTGATTTAAAAACCATTTAACATTTCCAACGTTTGACAGAAATGATTAACCTTCCCCTCTTGAAAACTCTTTGTGATTTGAACTTACTGTGGCACGTTTTATTTATGTGCACCTTGGTGAAGAATTAAGCAATGCTTTTGGTGAGTTTTAATCTTTCCCATTCTCTTTGTGGCTCTGTATAAAGAAAGAAAAGGAAATATGCTGTTTGAAATAATTTTGAAGTGATGTTTCTATTTTACTTTTCTAGGCTATTGATGTATTTTTGGCCGCAGGGACTGGCATGGAGCATTGGTCTAAGAATACGTAACATTGAAAAGCAAAGGGATATCAGCTCTGTCTGAGTTAAGCACAGCTCTATACTTTTGCTGTTTTGTTGTTACTGTGTCATGATAATTTCCAGAAATTATGAAGACCTGGTAATTGCAAAAGATAAACAGTATGAGATATTTGTCCTGATTCTTTCAGTTCATATAGTAAGCAATATTTCACTAGTCACCGGCTGTCTATGTAAGTGCTATTAAGCATTTATGCTCTGCCTGAATAATTACTGTCCAGGAGTTTGTGGTGCATGGTGTAACAGGAGATACCTGATAAAGCCAAGGAAACAGAGAAATGAAGAAACGATGCACTAGGTCACTCCATATGATGCAGATTGGGTACCTCTGAGGGAATAAACCTGTGCAGTGTCTCTAATATCAGTGACCAGGCTCAGAATGAGAGAAAAGGTGAAATTATCTGTACTGAAGCAATGCCCTGAGTAAAACCAAAGAAAGACTGAGCCAGTAAGGATGATATGGAGTCAGATCCAGGATGGGATGCAGGAAATCTTCCCAGCTGAGGCTTTTACCATGCACTGTGTTGAAGAATCAGCAGTGGACCAAACACAGAAGATTTATTTCCATCCTGACATTATTATTTATCATGACTCGAATTAAAACAGCGACCACAGAAAGCAGCCAGGACTGGATGCCTGTTGTGCTGAGCTCTGTGCAAACACGGGCGGCCTGCGCAGAGTTCAGGCCTGGAGAAATGCAGATTAAACTTCGGGCCTGCTGCCCTACATATGCAATTACAGTATCATTGGAGGCAGTAATAAAATCCCAAGGAGAAATGGATGCTTTAAGGAAAATCCAAGGAGTTGAGACTGTGAGTGCTAGGCTTTCCACTTGCACATGGGTGGACATGCTTCAGCTTCAGTTCCATCAGACCTTTCCCCCTGCCAAGAAATGGCGCCCCGGCTCCAATTTTAGCCGACTCTATTATTTTTGGCTTTGTCCATTAATCTTGGGTGATCAAGCTGCATTAAGCTTTGAGTATCCTTGCAGCATCACCTGCTTGCTTTCAAAGAAAATAGCTCTGAGATTCCCAGGGAAGGAAGAAGGCAACACCAGCAGGTAATCCAGCCCTATAAAATCCCCGGGTTGTGGTTCCAGCCCGCTTTCCATGTGGGCGCTGCAAGAGGGACCTGAGCAGTGTGGCTGGCAAGTGCCAGCAACCAAAAAGTCCCTCAAGCCTATAAGGTTTATTAAGGTTCTTTTTAAGTCTGTGCCAACAAAAAGGGTCCACACAACCTCTGAGTGAGGCTTCATAAGCTCAGTTTTATGTTCGGATAATTTGGAGCCAAACCATCACGGAGTTCACATAGCGAAATACCCCATGGAGCATCGCAAACTGTGAAGGAAATATATTGAGGAAAGAGAGGACTGATAATTTTATGGTTTTCCTCAAAGTTAAGCAGTAAAATGGGCTTTATTTAGCAATTTCCTAACTTCTGATTGCCATTTTGTTACCAGCGTAATGGTTTTAGATATAATATTTTGCAAATAGAGAGAAATGTTAGAAGCCAAAGTGCTACAGCTTTGTGCAGAGTTTGGACCTGCCTTGGGAGGCAGTGCCATGCACTCTTGGTTCTCAAAATGTTTGATTTTTGGATCAGACACTGGGTAGGACATGGCAACAGCACTCAGCTCTGCTGTAGAAAGCTGAATATTGAGCCTAGCATGGCTCGGTAGACCTTGGAAAGAATAAGCCTTTGAACAAACTGAAGGGCTTGACCTAAGTCCAGGGATGAGATATGTAAACTTATTTTTGAAGGGTGAAACGTTTCTAATTTGAAATACATTTAAGAGCCCAGATTTTTACAGGTGAGGCAATTATCACAATCTCAAGGCTCATCTTCTAACACAGGCTATTAAAATCACTTATCCCTTAGCCTTCTGGCCAAAATATATGTGTATAATTGTAGGTCCAGAATTCCTTTGATGGAATTTACAAGATAAACCTCTGCTATGTTTTCTCCTCACACAAATAAGTGTTTTACACTTGACAGGGCTCATCTTTTAAAAATCTATTTTGCAATGTAATAAGTCACACCCACTTCTCTTTAGGAAGTCATTTATAGAAAGGAAATTAAAGGTGGCTGGGTGTTAGAGGGAGTACTGCTGATACATGCAACAGCTCAAAATGTTCAGGGAAGTGATTATGGATATGGGAGAAGACACCATCTTGACCCTGGCAGTTTGTTTATCAGACACTAAATCATAGACATTTCTTCTTCCAGTTATTATTGGTCTGAGGACTCTATAACCTTAAAAGCCCTTTCTGGGATTTTAAACAGAATTTAGACCTCATCAGTGCTCAATACTATTTATGCAGCTTGAATGAGAAAAGGGAATGCAGAGACCACTGTGGGAAAGGAAAAAAAAAGGAATATTCATTCCAAAGGCTCTATTTATATTTTAAAAGGTTGCTACTTTTGAAAAGGGGCACCTGGTGCCACAGAGAAGAGAGTGTAAGAAAATATTTGATGTCTTTTTACCCACGTTGTGCATATGACAGCCAGTAACCATCAAACTCATCCTGCCAACCTTCTGTATTTCCTGAAAGGAAGGGCTATCTCTCCCTTTCAGCAGCAACGGTAAGACTGGAACTAAGGTGCAAGTGACTAGACAGTAGGCAAGGATGTTGGGGGGAAGAGTATAGGGAGATGGGACATGCCTGATGGATTGCTGTCAGATCCCTGAGCAGAAGGAGGAAAAAAAAAATCAGCTCCTTTCTGTGCAGGAATAATCCACGACATCTGTTTAAAGGATGATTGGTGTTTTTCAAATACTAAATATGTCCAGAATATGCTGGTGTACAAGGTTTCTTCTCCCCAGTGTTATATCAGTTTATATAAATATATATATAAATACATATGCATGATCTCAGCAAGCTAACAGGGCTAAATCCCCTCCGTGCATCCTGACCTTCTGCTTAGTCTCTTGTTTCAGAGGCTCAGTATGCATTTAGGTGCTGAGCTTACTCTTCAGGTCCGCATATTTCCTTCATGTTCCTGCTCTGCAGAAATAGCTGTGCTCTGCGGGTCGGTGAGGATCCAGCTGAAGCTTGCAAGGGCTGGAGGGAGCAGTGTTGCTTTAGGCTCCCTGCCTGTGGAGTGACATATCAGAAGTAATAAGTCTGAGCCTGAGCTGATGTCTAACAGCACCGGAGAGCGGGCTGGAAGGCTGAACTTCTGCAAAAATGAAAGCAAGGAATTTAACGGCAGTGAAAAAAAGGTTAAGGAAAGAACAAAAAGGAAAGGAAATAAAAGTTATATGAATGGCTAGAAAAACGGCTATGTCCAAATATTAACCTCTGCTGCTGTATTTTGACACTGTATTTTGGCTGAGTTAATAGAAGTACACAGTGAATACACATTAAGTTGGAAGAAGTTACTTAATTTCAGAAATTGTCTGGATCATCTTGATGGAGAAAATATATTAGTAAAAGATGTTCAAATCTGCCAATAGCTTGAAGACATACTCTGCAGGAGATTAGCAGGAGAAAATATGTTTTACCGATGGGGCTGTCAGGTAAACTCTCCCACTGTTGGAGCTTCTTATGCCTTTCTCCTCCAAGATACCTTTCCCTCGACCATCAGAGGAGCAGGAGCAGATAGACCTTTCCCCAGCCTGCCCAGCCCTACCTGCTGTCAGCTGCAGGAGCCACACAGACAGCCCTGGCTCAGAAGGCTTTTTCTCTTAGCATGTTAAAGGAACAGCCCCAAAGTACAGGAGCTAAACTGGTGTCAAACTGGTGCGAGAGGAGATCCCACTTTGGCAGGGATGGCTGTTCCCCCTGGGATCTGTCCAGGGTGAGGAGAAAGCAGATACGGGGCAATCTTCACTCTGTCAAAGTTTTCTCTAGTCTCTAACAGTTAGAAGTGGAAAATATTTTCTGTTCTTTAAAATAATGATTTTTCTCTCCCTTTTGTCTTTCTGGATGTCCCTAGGGTTTGTGCTCTTCCATAAGCATAATTTGTTTCAGAGCAAAGAGTCACGGTGAGACAGCCTGGGCTTTAATTTCTGGGAATATCTTTATAGGCTTGTTTTCATGGCTGTGTAACAACATTATTTTGTCTATCCATCTCTCATTCCACTTCCTGATATACTGAATTATCAGGACTAACCATCAGTCACTCTTGTGTTTTCTAGTCCTCAGTGCCAGTATCAGTTTTTAGGATATTTTTTCAGTATTACAGCTATGCTGAGCTTGGTGACTATTAAAAAATTATATGTTTAAAAACTGTTGAGATGTGCAACACCATCTGAAGAGACGCAAAGTTTAGACTTGAGTTATATCACTACTGGCTTCCTGAGTGTTCAAATTAGGAAAGACAGTTAACTAAGTCACTTTTTTTTTTTTTCCAGAAAAACCCCCAAACAAACAGTGTGGAAGTGCAGGACATCTGCTTTTATAATTATGCACTAATGAGCTGGGACTTTGCTCCACCTGATGTCCTCTGCAGTCTTTCAAGCACCCAGGCTGTTCAGCTGATTTCTTTCTGTGATTACATCAGGATTTCTCAGGTTTTCACAGGCTCACACAGTATGTTCATGCACCTGACATGTCAGATGGCCTGAGATGTGATGGATCATAGGGATGGTGAGGGATACAGGACTGAAGATCACTTAATACAAATCAAAAGTAAAGATTTCGAGGGTGTGTGGTGTCTCTCCTGAGTTTTACCTCCAAGCAGCTGTGTAGGGACCTGCTCAGCTGTGCCATATCATGGTGAAATTGGACCCTCTCTTTTAGACTTGTTTGCAAGATGATTGATGAGTAAGGAGGTGGGTTTTGTGTTGGGCAGAAGACAAGTTTCTCCAGGCCAAGTATTTTGCTCTTCATCCTGTAGGACATGATGGGAAGTGTTTTGCACTCTGCTCCAGGTGAGGTTTTGTCTCAGTGGAGTTGCCATCTCAGGTACTGCTCAGTTAATGATGGGTTTGGGCCATGGGGTGATTTTAGTTTCAGGCGTTGGCAAACTGTGCTGCTGCTTCTTTGCTGTCTCAGTTTCCCTCATCACTTCCTGCAGTTGAAGCTGGGGATGTTTCTATCTCCTGGGTATAGACACATGCACTAACAGTAGTCTCAAGATGTCATCCTGGAACTGCTATTGAGAAAATGCTATTCCACCTGGAATTTGGGCAGAGGCTGCACGAAATGGTCTGATGTTTCCTTGAGAAATATCTAATTTTCTTCCTTTTTTTTTTTTTCCGCAAAGTTTTCACTTGTTTAGTATTGTAGTATTACTGATTTTTTTTCAGTGTTGGTTACGAAATCCCAAAGCAACAGGAGGAAGAGGTTTTTTTCCTCCCGTGTGTGCTTTTCAGATCATGTTGGAGATTAGCTCAACGGAACAACAAACCACTCTGTTCCCAGCAGTCTCCCCATCCACAACTAAAATGTTATGGGAGTAGGTGTTGGATACCATGTCTAGTTTTATTTTCTATTAAACCTTAAGTGCCAGCACTTCTGTTGTTTCTTCTTCCAGCCTTATGGTTCTGCCATATTCTTTGTATTTTCCTTGATGTATAGAAATACATATAAAAAAGGGAAAAAAATAATTAGTTTCTGGCTGCAAGTTTAGATAACCATCATTCAGCAGTAGGAGCCAGTGTGTTTCTTCAGTTTCTTGCTGCCCTGGTCAGTAGTGTGTTGGAAGGGAGATGGAAGATTATTTTGAGGGTGCTCAGAGACTGTCTCTTGAAAGCTCACAATGTGCTGTGTGTGGGGAGAGCTTTGCCTGTTGTATTTGAAGTGGTGGAGCTGATAGAAAAGCACCATCTCACTCTGGCTTTGGTTAATAAGAAAGAAAAGATGTGCTAATCCTGTCAGAGTGTCCAATAAAACCAGCAGAGCTGGGCTGTGCTATCCCACAGAGGCTCTGCTGACCACAGTAAGGGCAAGGTGTGTGCTGGAGGCTGTTGCTGTTGAGGAGCACCCTCTGGAGAGGGCAGGAATTCCTGTGAGGGATCTCCAGCTTCTTGTGCTGCCCTCAGCACTAGGCTGGGAGGATTTCCCAGGTCAGTCAGTGGCTACTGTTTCCCACATTTATGGGAACCACAGGCTTCCCAGATCTAGTAGCCACCTCTGATCCGAGCAATACCAGAAGCAGAAACCTGTTGATCCATGGACACTAGTCACAGAGTCGTAGGTGATAACTTCTGTTCCTGATGCTTTGATGATTAGGTTTTTTTTTCCATGTGGTTGTCTGATGCCCCAGGTGAACAAGCTGGTGATGTTAGAGGCTGGTGCCTGCACATATGTGAATGTGTGTGTCACAGTGGGCTCTAGCACCTCTTAGCTGGCTTATCCATAGCTGGGGGTTCAACACATGATGTTGAATTGCTGGACCTGTGAAGTCTGTGAAAAACCTGGAAATTAATTTCTGACCAGACTGAGGTGTCATTTGCCATTTAAAATTGTAAATCTGTGTTTATCCAGCATTAACAGATGTAACATAAATGAGTTCCTGTGCTGTCTGCTGGTCCACTAATGGCACTTGTTTACAAGTGCTTTATGTTAACAGCTATTTGATAGTGCCCATTAGTTTTTAGTAGGTTAATGTTATATAATAAAGTGTATGCTGGCCAAAAGCAATAGTAATATGATAAACAAAAAATCCAAATGCTGAGTGAGAAATGTAATGGAGCGAGGGCTGAACTCTGGTGGGAGTTTGGTTTAATCTAAAGGTTAAAAAATGTTATAATTTGGGTTTAAGTAAATTGGCTCTTTAGTCCCAGAGGTCTTGCTCTTGTACTTCTTGTGCCTCCAAAGCTTCCACTAATGCTGATGGGAGTTTTGGGCGCACGAGAAATGTGGGTTCAGGTACTAAAGTTACAGATTGGCTTGGACCAAAACCCCTAATCCAAATACCTCCGGCTTTTGAAAGCATTTGCCAATTGGATTTGAATCTGGACACAAACATTGTGGCTTGAGCTCATCTGAGCTCACTTACATCTGTGTAAATCTGTAGTATGGCCCTGATCCAGCAAAGCACGTAAATATGTGCTTAATTTGACTTCAAGGGGACTATTGTGCGCTTAAATCTAAGCATGTGTTTAAGTGCTTTGCTGGACTGAAGTCCAAATACATGGGAGTCAATGAAATGACACCAAATAGTGCAGTGTAAGTGAGATCTGAAATGAACCAAAATGTTTGCATTTCTACCTGGAAATGAATGCCCTGTTCACATCCTACGTATCCTGCATGCACTTTGTATTTTCATCCATCTGCACATAATGTATTCTTTACAGTAACCTGTCCATTCAGTACAGTAAAAAAAGAAATATACTTTGAATTTTCCTGCTCTATTACTCATATTTCATGAAATGTGTTCTTATGCCAAGTGTCTGTTTATATATATTTATACATGTTGTTTCTTTATTGATATTGGCAAGATACAAGAAGAAAAGAAATATTTTACAGTTAAAAACTTGTAAACAGTTTTATCCCTCATTTAAAATCTTTTTTTAAAGGGTTTACCTGACATGGTCAAATTACTTTAACTCGTTTTTGGTTTTGCCAGTCTGACCAATATGAAAAGTATTTGTTAAAGATGTAGGTTTGTTTTCAGCTGCAAATACACATGTTAAACATGTTTGCAATTAACTGACATGTGAACGTGCCTTTACACTCAACTACTAAATGCCACTTTTGTACTTTAAATCCCACTTTTAGTGGTTGCCATGCTACATAAAGCTGTCAATGAATATTTTCACATGAATACATTAATACCAGTTAAAAGATTGTGAATTGCTTGTTGACTGCTGCAGCTCATTGCAAACGGAACACAAAAGGGTTAATTGAGCCCAGCCCTGCAAAGGTGGCAGAGGCATAGACTAGAATTGGGAATTAAACCCAAAACAAATACAACAAGGAATAGCCCTCATGCTTGAATATGACAACCACAATGCAGACATAAAGAGGTGTAAGCTGCAAATGTCTGTAGGTTATTAATGAGGTAATAGAAGCAAAATTAGGTATCAGCGGGGTTTGGCTCTGTTTGAATAAAACTGAGATCTTTTATCTCAGAATATGCTAGGAAAGACTCATAAGCTGTGATTTGGTGGTCTAGGCTGTGCCCTTCTTGGTTATGGGAGTTGACTCACGCCATTTAAAATCACCAGTGTTTTCTACTCAGGGCAAACAGATGTGGAATCAGATGTAGAGAAAGGTTGGTGGGGAAAAGGTTTGCATGGCAGTTTATGAGAAAAAATGCTTTTGTGTGCCTACTTTTGAATCAAAAGAATATTTTGCACTTCAGCATTATACATCTGGAGAGCTGATGCTATTTTCTTCCAAAGCCAGTGTGGCAGTGCTAAAACCCCTCCGCGTCCAGCTGACTCCTACCCAGGCTGAGACTGGCTCCCTTTTGATTTTGCCAGCTTCTCTCTGGATTCACTTCAGCCTGGATGAGAGAAAAGCATGGCCACAGATCTTTGATCAAAGTCTTGGTATTTGTTCTCTTTAAGAGCAAACTTTTCTCCAAAATAATGGAAAAATACTTCTTTCCTGACTGTTGGAGAAGGTGATAGCCAGAGATGCTGCTGATGCATTGCTTGGAGTGATCTGCCCTGTGCCAATCCATCCTCAGCCCCACTGTCACTGACGTAAGTGGCAAAACTCCCATTAACTTTAATCATGCAGAATCAACCCCTAAACGGGTAAGGTTTGACTTTAAGAAAAATCACTAAAGGTTTCAATTACACCGTAAATGTATTCAGTGGTTGTGAAGCGATTCTGGTGTATGTACAGCCAAACCCTGAATTCCTTCTCAAGTAAGTGTCTGGGTGAGGATTGATTACAAATACTGCTCTAAGTTACACCCGTATAACTCCCCCGGAGCTGATGGCATTCCTCCCTGCTTCCCTTGCACGGACAGTGGAGGGAGGCTGAGTTGTACTCCTTGCTACTTCTGGTCTCGTTGGACGGGAGCTGGGAGGGATAGAGCTTGTCCCTGTGGATCTGTAAAGCTCCCTGTGACCCAAAGCAGCACCTATGGTGTGATGGAGGCTGCACCAAGGGTTGTTTTGGCCCTTCAGCCTTTGAAGAGCTCTGGAATGATGTAATCCCAACCCTGTAAGCTGCTGTGAGACCCCTGGGTTGAGAGATGCCCTATAAATCTCAGTTGCTGTGTTTTGTTACCTGCCTGCTCTGTTACATGACTAATGACTTCAGGTAAAGAATGGGCATTGGAGAAATGGGTAATTAACAAAAACATCCTTCTGTGTTTTCTGCTCAGCTTCCGTGACTGGCGTTTTCAGAAGCTGGGCAGATATGATTTGTAGCCTTCCTCTCTCGCCAACTCAAAGGCAGGGCTGGTTTGAAACCTGGCAATCCCTGAACGCTTCCCAAGTTTCCTGCCCTCATATTTGATGCAGCCAGGGCTGGTTTTCCAGAGAGTCACTGGTATCCGCCTTGATGTGACGTTTTCGTGCTGCAATTATTTTTTTTTCTGGAGCGTGGGTTGCTTTGAGAGTGGCCTGGTGCAAGTGCATTAGTGAAGTAAGCCTGCTATAAAATATTGCTGCATCCAGCTGCCCCGTCAATAGGTCAAGCCATTTGTCCTATCCAGACAGGGTGTCTAGTTCTCCTGGCAGCATCCCTTGCTTTGGCATGGGAAAACCTGTTTTGCTTAGCGCTAGGGAAACAATATATATAAATAGTAATGCTTGAACCTAAACACTCCCGTTGTCTTTATGCACAGGGTGCTGTGTTACTGGTTATTTTATGATAGTTTTTTTTCCTTCTCCTCCCCCCCATTCCCTGAAGGACTCAAGTCCCAGCCTGCAGAATAGCTGCCACTGAGTAGAAGCATTCCTGCTATTTTCCCCTCAATTCAGAGGAAGCAATGCACTTGTTGTGTTACCTTGGTGAATCGAAAGTGGTTTTCACTTCCCTTAATTAAGCCTGCTTTGGCTCTGGCCCCTCCAAGATGGAGAGTGGAGCGCACTCAGGAGCACTGCCACTGATTTGAATTCCTAAATTCCTCTCCTTGCAAACTTCAAAGGCAAGTATATTGCTCTGTCTAAGAGGCACCAATTATGTAAACCCTGGGCTATTCAGAATGTTCCATAATTATTTATTTTCAGCGAAAGAGGTTTTAACCCAAACTAGACAGAAAACTGGCATTTCTCCAGTTATTAGATTCTATTGAAAAAGGTATTAAACAATGGGCAGGGTAACATGGTAGATTAGTGTCCCTTCATCTTACTGACCTGGGCATGTGTCAGAACTGTACTGAGCTG
The DNA here is from genome assembly GCA_013390005.1 of Calyptomena viridis. Taxonomy (NCBI): domain Eukaryota; kingdom Metazoa; phylum Chordata; class Aves; order Passeriformes; family Eurylaimidae; genus Calyptomena; species Calyptomena viridis. Next base: position 449,531 of record WEIV01010172.1, on the reverse strand, counting down.
ACCAAAATTACTTTGATTTGATGGCCATTAAAGGCCAGGAGCAGAATGGGATCAGACGCCTCTGTTGAGGCTCAAGTACACAACATTATATATTGATAGTAATTAAGTTGTTTCATTTAATAAGCACCATCAGATTTAAAGGCATTGTTACAGTATCAGGGCTTGGGAGGAGGAGAGAGGCAGCTGTGATATGGGCTGGGGAAGAGAGGGAGAGAGAAAGGGTTCTGGAATGAGTGAAATGTGTCCCCAGAGTAATTTTTTATTTTATAAACTGAATGCAAACCTGATGGAGAACTATGGAAATGAGCAGTCATGCTGGATACATACACACTTTCTCTCAATATTCCTATACTGTGGGTAATGAAAAGTGCCTTCAGGGATGGGGTGGCCTTACCATTCATCAGTGCCATAGCCTTAAGTGGGTAATAACTAAGAGCTCCCATATCTACTGTGTATATAAATTCTAGCTCCTCAGTATATTTGCTGCAGACTGTATTTAATTTATACAATTCCTTAGCTTTAAAGCTGTCAATTGATAACATTCAATCTGTGAGTCTGACTGATAAAAGGGAAGGGAAGAAGTACTCTCTAGTGACTAGAGCAGGAGAAGAGTGTGAGGGCCAAAGATGAGCATGGGCAACAGAATGGTGCTTCATCTGGGCTTTGCTGAGGCCAAACAACCCCACCTTTGCTTTTCTCTCTACCTCTTTGCAACACAAGCTGGTCCCTCTTCTTGGCAGGTGTTGAATGTATCTACAGTCAGCAGGCAGCCACCTGCCATGAAGATGAAGGTAACTCTCTCATCTCCAGTGGTGATGAGAATGGCATCCTCCTGTGCTGCTGACCCTTGTGAGTTTGGGAGATGCCGAGAGTGGTGTCTTCTCTGCATCCATATTCCAGAGATGACTGTAGGAGCAATCACGGTGCTTGTGAGGGTTGGTGATGGAGCTGACTAGCTTTTGGAAGGAGCAAGATAAGAAAGAAGCCCCCAGTACAGTAAAATAAAGGGAGGTGGGTAAGTGAAGGCTCAGCAGGAATTAGCTGTCTTGTGAATGCACAAGTAAATGTTGGACTTGGTCAGTGTATGCTAATGCAAGAGCTGACTCTGCCCTCCGATTCAGCAGTGATGGGAAATGTGAGTCTCCATGACTGAGTGATGTGCCGGTCATTGATCATTTTAAAGACAGACAAACTCTCACAGTTCAATAAATTTGGGAATTTGAAGGCAAAATGGCCAAGCAGGCTGGAATTCAGCTTGTGAACCCAATATTGCACGTTTTTCACTGCATGAAACAAACTGTTATTAACAGAGAGCTTTGTTCTTGATCCATATTTCAAATGCCCTTGTGCCAGGGAGAGACTAGTCCAGAGCTTGGCTCAGCTTCCCTTCATTGTAAGATGTACTGGTTCTTCCTGACCCTAGGCTGCTGCTGGACTGCAAAGACTTCCCAGCACCTGGCTGTCCCACACGGGGCCTCTCTCATGGCACAGTGAGAGCACCTGCACAGGTGGCTGCGGTCACCTCTGAGACTTGCAGAGAGCAGGAGAAGAAGGCACTGGTGATTCCCACTGGTGGTTTTGGTCCTAGACCTGGTATGAGACACAGCAGGTGCTTTGTATCCCATTTTGGGCTCTCTGGGCTGCAGGCAGTGAAATCACCTGATGAGATGTTGATTGGGGTCCACCACAGGTGAAAGATGTGGCAGAACAGGTGCCAGTCAAGGTAGATCTTCAGGAGATCTGGCATCTATTATCCTGGTATACGTTTACACATCTTGCTGATAGAGGTACTAGGAGGCTTAACTTTGCTTTCAGGGTAATTTCTTCCTCTATATGGGATTTCAAAAAATGTCATTCCTTGCAAGTAGGAGCTTTTTAAAAATAATTTAATATATTGATTGATAAGGAACAATAATGAGAGTGGACTGGATGGGGACTTTGTGGATGAGGCATGCAGGGATTGTTGTTCTTGTGCAAGAGTTGTGGTAGGTGCTGGTGTGGGCTTGTGTGTTTGCTGGTTTGTGCAAGAGGAAATCCCACTTGCAATGGTAGTCTGTCAATCAATTCATTGCAGACTATCTTTGCAACCTGGCTTCCAGGATTCACCTGAAACTCCAAATAGTGCCTTGAAATGCAGTTTGACAACATTCTCTTTAGCTCTGAGCTGATGCACTAAAAGCCACCCGATACTCAGCAAGCAATGCTGTAATTCAGTTAAAAGGAAGAGTAACCTGTTAGTGGCGCCTGCAGGAGCAGGCCAGATACTCTTACAATTGCTAAAATAATTGTGTAGGATGGTCTAAATCCAGATGGTGTTTTATAAGTTCAACTGTAGATTTAAATGGCTGAAACCTTGAAGTTACTGTTGCCTGGAGCCATGAAGCACAGCTCCTGTAAAGTTCACTGGCTTCAGGCAGCTGAGAGTGGAAATGATTGTGTGAGCTGGGAGGTGCCGGATCCGGCTGAGAGCAGTGTGGGACGAGCAGGAAGCTTGGCATGGGGCAGGCGTCCAGGAAGAGGATGCGAGGAGGAGTGGGCACTGCATTCCTGGAAAGCTGGTCGTGAGGAAGTGCTCTTGGCCATGAGTGGACATGTGAGTGGAGGCAGGGTGCTTGTTTCGAGTGTGGTAGTCTTCAGGACATAAGACACAGATCTAAGTGGAAACATGCTGGCTGGGCTGGATTTGGGTTTGCTTTGGGCTCAGATTCAGAAATAAACCATTTTTTTTGGCTTAGCAATATCCCATCCATGCTTCTCACTGGAGACACTGGGTTTCCTAGTGAAACAGAGAAATTGCTTCTTGTATCCACTCCCTAATTCTTCTACAAAATTTACTGCTCCCTGCATTCATGACCCAACCTCTCCAAACAGTCCATTTTTCAATCACAACTGAGCCCCTTATTTGAGCAAAATAACTCCATTAGAAGAGGGTTTCAGTTCAATCAATAAATGAGCACCGAATAAATAAACTTGAAACAGGCATCATAATTAACCTGCTGGGAGGATAGCAAAATGGCTTAGCAGTGTTTGAACATTTGGCAAAGAAGTTTTCAGCTGGCACCTGCCTTGCCCAAACTCTTTCAGTGGGAGAAGAATCTCCTGAAAAATTACTCGAAATGGCCCAAATTACAGTTCAGAGCTTGCAATAGGCCAAGATAGGAAACCAAAAGAAAGAACGTTTGCCAAAGAAAGGCTGCAAGGTCTTGGAGAACTGTGATGGAAATAAACCTGTTGAAAGCTAAACAAAACCATGTATCGCCCCATTACAAAAGAAGGAAGGAAGGTGATCACCATGAAACACTGGTGTGCTCCATGAAACCCCTGTACCCTTCTAAGAATACCCTTTCAGTATATGGGCCAGGAAGCAGCGTGGCTTCGGCCTGGATGCCTAGCAAAAAACAAAGCAATTGTTCTGTGGTATGTTAATGTAGCAGGTGCAGTTTTATTTAAACAAGAGGTAGCTATTGTTTTCTGGAAGTGTGGTGATTTACAGGCTCATAGCTTATCCTGGAGGATCAGGGTGTTAAGTCATGTGCATGTATGTGTGTTTTAGCCCAGGGTGGCCATTCGCTTGCCTGCATCTTTGAGCCAGCAGGAACTTAAAGGGAACGGTGCCTGCAAGGTTAGATGTTAAGCCAGGAGTGTAATAGGTAAACTATTGAAAGTGGGGACCTGGATTTGGAATGAAAGGAAGGTGTGGCCTTTAGTCCATGTTATGGTCTTGGAGGCTTGTGTAGGACCCCAGTTGATCTCAGTGGGATTTATGTGTGAGGATTTGTGAAAAGAACCTGGCCTTATAAACAATGCTTGCCTGGTAAGCCATGGGAGGGAACAGGAATTAACAAATATCTTCATTCCTGACAATTATTTCAATGTGTAACCTCCACTGCTGAGCACAGAAGTGTCAAAAACGCAATATGTGATCTGGCATCTCACCTCTTCCTGTCCTTATTGACTTTGTTTTTGTTAAGCTTCATCCCGAGCAGAAGGGCAGGAGGAAAACCCCTTGTCCCATAGTAGAGACACTGAACCGCATGGGCTGGAGAATAGTCCACCCCCAGCAGAGAAGCCAAGCCGGTCTTCCCTTCCATGGGGCTCTAAAACCATGGCAAGAGGCTCCTGCTGAGGCTTGTTGGGTGGTTTCATACCTTTAATCTTATTCATGAGCTCTAATAGATCAAAAGGCTAACACGATACCTGTCTTTGCATGGTAATATGTTTATGGGGTTTTGTTTTGGCTTTTTTGGGGAGGGGGAGTTAGCCCCGGTGCACTGGGCTTGTGGGGAACCATGTCTTGTCCTGCTTAACTCCATAGCACATTTTCCTTTTAGCTGTACCTTGCCTAAATCTCGCTGCCTTTGTGCAGGGTGCCGGTATAGATGCAGCCAAGCTCTTCTGCAGCTGCTGGTTATTTATGTCTGTTTATTTTCCCTCTTCTGCCTCAAGAGCATCTTTCCAGAATGGTTGGGTTGTTCTCTGTTATGCTCTGAGTCTAAAAGTTTTAGAGACTGGATAAAATAGTGTAGATAAGAATAGCTAAAATAACAGCCCAGAAAAACATGTTGTATTAGTGTAACCAGGGGGTGAGAGTCTTTTTTTTTCCCCCTCTTCTTTGTTGGACGAGAGAGTCTGGGCTTGATTCTTAAATTTTACTCTGCTATAGAGTAAGAATAGCTTCATTGGGATACATACATTTTTATCAAAGTGGAAACATTGTAATGAAACATTTAAATGAAGCAACAAATTGTGGCTAATCCACTTACAAAGATTATATCTGTGGATACCAATGTTCTGGAGCGAAGAACATTTTGTTTACACTTCCTTTAGCATTGGGGTTGAACATGTGAATGTGATGCAAATGTGGTGTCGATAACACTAAACTTGCCCAGCTGTGGGGTCTGTCCTGTGCAACCCGTGGCCAAACCCTCGGGGAAATGCCAGCCAGGTTGTTGTTGCGTTGCTTTGGAGGAAGTAGGATGGGATCTCAGGTCCATGTGCTGTGCCCATTGGGCTGAGCCCCTGGACCTCCCTAGCTGCTCTATTCCTCACTAGGCTCAGACCCAGAGACTTTGAAATGGCAGCTTAGTGCCGCACTTTCACTTGTGGTGATTAATATTCCTCTAATATTTGTCTGATGGTAACTCCCACCAACGCGCAGGGCAGTGCCCTGTTGTGCTGTTCACTGTACGAGCTGTAGTAAATGACTATCCCTTCCTCAGTGAGATCATGGGCTAAAATTAATAGTGATTTTGACATGCAGGGTACTTTCTGACTAAGGGCTGTTGTTATTATTTCTATTTTTTTTTCCATAGAAACAGAACACTTCATTACTTTTGCTGAAGAAATCTGTGTTATCAGTTTCCTTTCATGCAACAAAACACCCTCCTATTCTTCTTTAATAAACATTAAATGCTTGAAACTTGTTTCTGTGCTTTGCATGTAGAAAACACTGCAGAAATGCCAAGTATCCTTCTTATTATTTTTCCTCACGGAGCTTCCAATTCACTGAATCCACCAAGCCAAGATAACACCATCTCAGAGGGCCAGCTCTGCAAAAAATTTACAGTCTGGGAGCTTATATCTTTCCAAGCAATTGTCTTCAAACAGACAGTGCATTTCTGCGTGTCGAAGTCTTAGAGCTGGAGTTTCTTCTGAGAAACGGCTGAGCCTGCCACCACTGAACCCCTGAGTGACAGCAAGTGCTTTTCAGCTTCTGTTGTGATTTTTCCTTTTTTTTTTTTTTTTGAGAAGGTCTGGCAGCCTGAGCTATTCTCAAGGATTTGGAAAAGAGCCACAAACAGGAATTATTGAACAATTGCTCTGTGAAACTTAAGATAACAGTTTGTTCCACCACGGTGGAATTGCTTTGTGGTAGAAGGAAATTATCTTTTTAGCTCTTGATTAACATTATGTGAGAAAAATAAAATTAAAGCCTGATTGTATCTGTGGTTGAATGGAATGCGTGTTCGTGCGAGGGGAAGAGGGGACAGATGTTTGTGGGTGACACATACAGAGATGAATGTTTGTAACACCTCAGATTGTAGGTGATTCACAGATTAGGAATGTCTAAAGTTTGGAAAATTCCTTATTGCTTCTTTATGGCCAGATTAATGCTCACTCTGTGCTCAATGCGAGTGTAAATACTAGATCATTAATGAGCATCAGCGCATACCATAATTTGCAGGTTGGAAAACATTTTTTTTGGGGGATGGATTGTTATTATAATATGAGTTTTGGTTCTTTTGGTTGGTTCACAGAAGGAAACAACTGCATCTCCATAGTTACTCTATAAAATAGTACGCTTGCCCATGAGTTTATCAGTCATGTTTATGAAAAGTAAACAATATTATTGAGAGGCCAAGCACATTTTTAACATACCGGCCCAATCCAGCTGCCTTGGAATCAGTTGGAGATTTTGTCCTGTTGGGGAAGCAGATGCTGAGAAGGCACAAGGAGCAGGGCCAGTGTTTGGGGTTTGATGGCAGAGGGCTGCACCTGTCAAGCACACTCATTATGCAAGTGCAGGATTTTGGTTTGGTAAGCTCTGCATCAGGTCTCTCGCACATGTAATGGGGGGAAATGCATTTTTTCATGAAAATTCCATAGGCATAGGTAGGAGTTGCCCTTTCATATTGAGGGAATGGTTGCCTAAAATGGATGCTCTGAAGGACTGAAGTCCAGGGACGTGCAAGAAGGTGATTTATGCAGTGCACATGATTTTTTTTTTAAGGCACCTTGGCTTTCCCAAAGCCCTGGAGCTCGGCTTTGCTGTCGCATCTTCCCAGCTTCCTGTCTGCCCCGGGAGCCCCACCGCTCCCGGACAGCAGCAGCAGCTTTGACACTCTGCGACTCAGAGGGAAGCTCTGAGGATGCAGAGTTCCAAACATGAACTTTCTGAGCTGGCCAAATTTCTGCTGTGATCTCCCAGCTCAGTGCCTGTGCTTATCTGTGTTTGCAAGACACGCTGGGAGATCAAAATGTGCCCCTTTTGAGGCGATAGGAAAGAGACAAGATCCCTCTTTAATCATGTCTGATAAATTTTCACTTGTAATGAGAGCCCTAATTAAGGGAAATTACCTATTGGAAAAGAGTTAAAAGGGGCCCCCATACTCCTTCCAGCAAACTTAAAGACAAAAGGAAGTTTCTAACAATGGGTCACTGGAGATGCATTTCCGCTCGGCTTTAAAAAACAAGGTACTGTCTAGCTGATGAGTGGTGAAGGCGAGCAACGAGGCTTTGATGAGCCTTCTTCTGCTTCCTGATATTGTGACCCTCTTAACAAACACTGCAGACGAAAATCAGCATGCCTTCGGTATGCTGTAAGAGCAGGCAGGCTATCTGAAGAGATGCCTCACTTGCAGGATATGGTTTAAATCCTGTTTTGAATAAGGTTTACATCCTTGTCACTGAAATAATATTTTTGTACCGTAAAAATCAATGTGAAGTGATGGGCGAACAGGTCCCCCAATATGTAAACAACCTATCTTTGATGTCACTTCTTTCTTTTTTCTTGTCTCAAGGAATACCCAAGAGTTTAGGTGTTTAATTTTATCTTTTTATATCTCTTTATGATGCCAGAAGGTGTGCACTGTTCTTGATTTCAAAACCCCGGGGTGGGAGGAGCATGATCTGGGCTCCGTTTTGCCCTTACTGCTCTGAAATCAGCACTTTTGCTTCCACTTGGGTGGTTGGGGAAGTTCTGGTTTTCCAGTCAGCTCTGTGATTAGAATAAAAACAAGAGGGATTCTCTCTGGGTGCAGTGGGAAAAAAAGAAATAAGAGGCCCTAGGTCCAAGAGGTTTGGTCACTGTGATCATCTGGAATGAGCTTTCCACGTATCATTAATTTCTCCTTGATGGCTCTTGCTGAAGTGAGCTGAATGTGGTGCTCCAGACATACTTTACATACTGCTCTTTACTTGGGCTGGTTTGCAGTCTCCAAACTCAGTGTGTCTTGCAGAGAGCATCAGTGAGAAGCAACATATCTACTCTCCTTCTAGAGTACAACTTGCAGATGCTATTTGCAGTAAAGTAACAGAAAGCTGTGTGTGCAGTAAAAATACTGGGGTTTGCTTGCAAGTACAGTGACTCCCAGTTCCAGTATCAGATATTAGTGCTTGGACTGGATGAACAGGAGCTGTTTGCAATCTTCCCATCAGGACCGCTGCATTCAGCACATAGAGCTCTTAGGTTCCATTTCCGAGCCCTGAAAACTTTTGAATTGACATCCAAATTTTTCAGCCTACGTTTGTTACTAATATAAAGAGCGTCATTGATCAAATCACAACTTTGTTCTGTGTTACGCTGTACTTGTTTATTTTTACTTTCTGTGAAGCAAATCATCAGCAATTTTCCCCATCAGTAAGATTTTTTGTTTCACAAAACCACAACCACAACCAGCAGTGGCTTGACTCATGTTATTTCTTTATTGTTAGGTATTTGTAATGTATTTTTATTACTCATGATATGAATGTGGCTTAGGCATGTTTAACCACTGCATTTGCTTCCTAACACCTCTGTGGGATGGGTGTTGCTACTAGCTCTTGTAAAATAAGAGTAAACTGGATTGCACAGAAATGAAACTATTTTCCTAGAGATCATGGAGGAACACAGGGGGCTGAAATGGGAATACAGCCTGTGGTTTGGCCAGTCCTTGTCTTAGCCACGAGCTCCTCTGAGCTCTCTGGAGCGAAGGATGTGGAGGGGTTGGAGCTACAGGGTGGGATGGGGCATGGGCACCACTCCAGCTTGGAGCTCCTCAAGTGGTTTGCATTGGCATGCCAGGAGCTTTGGAAGGACACTTGCCTTTCAAATTAATAGCATGCTTGAGGATTTTCCAGGTACTGCTAGAAAATTACGTGAGCACACTCCCAAATGTAAAACCAGATGTGCTGGGTCAGACCACAGGTCTCTCCAGCCCAGCGGCCTGTCTCCTGCAGTGGGTGGCCGGAGCAGGGCGTAAGGTCAGGAGACATGAGTCACGGGATGTCCCAGAAAACTCTCCTGTTTTTGGCACCAAAATCTCCCTGATGAGGAGGTCATAACTGCACATGTTGAGTAGTTGCCATGAAACTGCTCTGCAGGCTCAGCCACATATTTGCCTAACTTTGAGAGCAGCTCACTAGAGTTCCAGCTACCTTCTGAAAACATTTGGCTGTTTCATGGCTTGTTGGCATTGGGCTTTAGCATTTAATCTAAGCATGGAGGAGCTGGGTAGAGCGCTGGCCATGTTTGTGGGCTGGGAGATGGTGAGTTTGCCAATGCATTGGGTGTATGATGGTGTATGCCACATCTCACCTGCTGAGCTGATATCTGAATTACCTCTGGATTTGGCCCAGTCCAAGCAGAATCCTCTTAAATACTCTATTGATTAAATTCACTTGAAGTTTAGGTGTTGGTGACACTGGCAAACCATGTGGACACAGGCTGATAGTGTCACAACACTGATTCACTTGATGTAATCCAGCCAGAGGCTGTTTGGTGTGAGGGCCTGCTGACATCCCATGCAAGCTTCTTTCTAACTGCCTGGAAATCCATTACCTCCCAGCAGGCAGAGCTGACAAGCAGCAAATGCTGCTGCCATCCTCCTGCCTGCCACCAACTCCTTTGCTGCCTTTTGGAGACCACCTGATCCATGCCTTCTGGCACCTGGAGCATGATAGTGCCTGTGATGGTCCCCTGATCACTGATTGCTGAAATAAGAGAAGTATCAGAGACAGGTAGGAGTCCTTGCTCTGCTTCTATTTAATGATAATAATAAAATATAAAAAACTTACATTCTTTGCTTTTTCAGAGCTACTGTCTGCACAGAGGAGTCGTCTGCTTCATACATGGAAATGTGGGATGTATAAGAGTGTGTGAGCAATGTGTATTTAGATGGACTTTTGGTCTAATTTGAAAATTGGTTTGTTTTACACCAGCTTCAGTTGTAAAAAGGAATGATTAACCCAAACAGGAGCGCCTGCGTTACTCGCCTTTAATTATGTTTGCAATACATCATGGTGATATGGAGGAGCAGAAAGCCTTTCTGTACCCAGCACATTTGCCTCATAGCATATGGTCCTGTGGAAACTGTTTTGATTCAGAGCCCCCAGTAGCATATGGTGAAAAATCCGCCCCTGAAGTCAAATTGAAAGTAGAGGCTGGTCCTGGGCCCCAGAGGACCCCGTGTCTCCTGCCAGCCGGCAGGACTGGAGTCAGAGTATGTGTCACAGTTTCACTCATCATGAGGCTTTTATATTTGGTTTGGGACACTGGTACATGAGGTTCTGGATGTAAAAGTCAGAAGAGATATGGTTCCTGTAATGTCTGCAGAGATCCTTGTGTCGATAAGGTCAGCAGCAAGTTAATAGATTTTTATCTTCTCATCACATGAACTTAATATAGTGCAACTGTTGGAGGGGAGGGGAGAAACCTCACTGTCATTATTTTCTGATGTGTTTCAGGGGTTTTAAAAGACATTGTGTGCCTTAAAAGCCACTCTATGCTTAAAGTGAAAATTAATAGTTCAAAATCAGTAATAAAAATATTCATATATGAACTGAAGGCTAAATGTTGTGCAGTAACCACAGCTAAAACTAATTAGAGGTGGGTGAAGAGAGATGCATTTCTCCATGGCAGTGATGGAATGGGCAAGAAGGGGGATAGAAGATTTCCTATTCAGTTCCCCCAATGTTATCAGACGTTTACTCAAATGATGCCAAAGCATGGTTCAGCTCTGTGCTACTGCCATGCAAAGTGATGCAGAAGCAGAACCAGAGGCTTTACACTACAAAAATAGCCACAAATGCTACTCAGTGTTGTTCCTAAATTGAAGCACCTGTGGGAATGAAGACCCTGACAGAGCCCTGGGGTCCTCACAAAAGCCTTGGCAAAGGGGGTGGACAGTGCTGATAAGTGCTGGGGCTGTTGCCAAGGTGGGTGTGAAAGGGGAACCACAAGCAGGAACGAGGAAATGGGGAGGTAGAAAGATGCTCCATGGCCATAAATATCTGTCACCACAAAAATCTGGTGTTGCTTACATTGCAGCCACCACAATGCAGGAGAGATTCTCTGGTGATTGGGGAGGGGCTGCTCTTGCACCAGCAATGGAAACCCAGGACTGAAATACAGCATCTCTGTCAGGGGCGAAATCCATGGAGGGACATCGGCGGGTCACGCTGACTAGTAGGGCTCAGCGATCAAACGTGTCACACCTGTCTTGGCCACGGGTGCAGGTGTTCTAGGTCAGCTCTCGCTGTGGTTATCAATCGCTGACAGTTGACAGTTTAATTTTACACCACAAGTACCTCATTACTTGTGTAGGCACTTGAAGAACATGTGGGCACTGGGTTGGATCAGTGATCAATGACAAAGGTTGCGCAGGGTGCAAGTGGTAGCAGTAAAAGTGAAGGTCTCCGTGCATGAGTTGGCAGTGGTGGGGATACATGACAAGGGGAGTTTAGCTGACAAACAGTCTGTCAGGACTGGAAGAATGGAGGCTCGCCGGAGAGCTGGCGCTCCATTATAAAATACAGCTCGCCATTTAAAAATGGGGGGGGGAGGGGGGAAGAAAAGATAAAAAAAGGCCCTTGCTTTGAAAAAGTGTTTAAACAAATTTAATGCATGTGAGTGACTATAAATTTTTATTCTACAAGCATTTATTTCATGATATGGAAGCATCTAGGTGTTCAGGAATTTTGTATTAAAGGAGAGTAGAGAAGCTGTTTCATAGATATACACACATGTGGTTCTTCTGGTTTAGGTCACCCAGTGGGTGCAGATTTGGCATGTTCAGTATATAACCAATGCTTTCCACATGAGATTCCTCCTCTCTGCATTATCAATAGGACGATTTATGACTAAATCTGTTGTGATGGATTTCTTCTGCCACAGTAGGGAAAAATTTGTTGTTCCAACACACTTAAAAGTGTTGCTTTAATCAATCCCATCCAAATTTCTGTTTTGCTACTTGTTTTCCTTTGCAGAGTTTCTGACATTCTTTTGCACATTGAATCTACCCGGCAGATTATGTCACTGGGGCGATGACAGAAAGAAAGAGACATATGGCACTAGTTTGGTAGAGCCATGTATCTTGCATTAGGATGTAAATCTTGTTTGCTTGAGAAACCGCACTGAAAGACACTTTGCTCGAGGTAAACGTAGCCACGTTATTGAGTGCACCTTATAATAATTGATATGGCGGGAGCAATATTTATGGAAATAATGTGAATTTCACCCAAACTGTAGTAAATAAGGAAAAGACTAATAGTCTTTGCCCTTCGCTGAATTGAACACGTCTTAAAAAAAGATTCTTGATTATGTCTCACGTGCTGATTAGGTGCAGGCTAACTTTGATCGTATCACCTACGGTTCCCACCGAAAGGACACGTGTGGTGCAAGTCATGGATTTAGAAATTGTTAAAATGATTGAATAAGCAGCTCAGAAAACATACGCCTTTAAGAAATGAGATGCACACTCTCTGTTGGTGCTTTGTATTGATTTAAAAGCAATGCTGGAAAGCCCTCCCAGCGTTAGGTGTGCAGGCAAAGAGGTCCCCCTCTCACTGCTTGCCTGCGAAGCCGAAGGCCTCATCATCTTTGCTCTTTGTTTAGTTCCAAGATACGTCCAGTGTTTAGTCAATGACAGTGGAAATGAATGGACTTCATGTTAGGGATGGAAAAAACCTCCCAATAAATTGTAGTGAAGGACCCAAGTTAAAATGCTGGATTCAGATATCCTGAAATAATAACTTCTGAGTCAAATCTGGGTTTCTGCAGAGTCTGGTGGTATTATGGTTGGGGTTTTTACTCAGCACTTTTTAATATTTACTTTGACTTCACCCTACATGGTAGAAAGGGAAGTTTTTTGGGATATGCTGTTCATGCATCTAGTGACAAAATGATCTTTATAAAACACTAGTGGTACGGGTTGTCACAGCTATTACAACAGTGAGCCTGATTTAAGCTTGAAACCAGACTATCAGTATTCAAATAGGCAGTCAGGATTATTTTCATTATTTTTTCTATTACTATGAAAAAATAACATTTTCCTTGCCACATCCATGGCTACCTTTTTAGTGAAAATAACCTCCTGTAAAATTTGGAACAGGGTCATCCATGATAAAAGATCATATCTGGTGGGTAAATATAGTATATTATTGGTGGCCTGATAAGTATAGTAATTACTAATTATCAGAAGTTCTTGTTGGGACTAGACTGACTGTAAATATGAATATTTGAAAAGGAATATTGAAGGCAATATGAAAACAAACCCCTGACTTAGCATCCAAAATTGCTATGTTGTATCCTGATGTTAACTTGAACAGTCCCATCAACTTTAGTGGGATGAAGAGTGGTCTAGTAGGGCTGTCTTCATATTATGTCTTGCCAAACACACTTTAAATTGTCTTGAAATCAATAGATATGTGAACCTTCTTGCTGTCTACAGATCTATATATCTAACCAGCCGTGTGCTGAAAGCAAAGAGGAACAGAGCAGTTGTGGATGTGTTGAACCATTTAAATGCTGTGACATCACTGATGTGAGAGTGGGAAGGAAAGGTGGGCAATGACAGCAGAACAAGGGGAGGGAGCTGGAAGGAGAAAGGAGGTGGGAGAGATAAACAACCTTTTCTGTCCCTCTTTAAAGGATAATATTTCAAGGATCCAATGTGATGCAAAGGTCTGGAAGGATTGTGATGGGGAAATGAAAGAAAAAATACCTAGAGACATGGAGGAAGTTCTGGGCTGTAAGGAGCAGTATTTTGGGTTGCTATTAGGCCAAGCAGAGAAAATGAACTCTGAAGGAGTGGCAAGGAGCACACGCTCTGTCAAAGAAGGATGAGGCAAAAAAGGGAAAGTAAATGAATTCAAGTAGTCATGATAATACAAAGGTCTGTTCTTACAAGGTTTTGGAAAACCAAGAGTTTTATGACTGTGTGGGTCCAGCTTGCACCAGGTAGGTGTTCAGGGAGCATCCAGTGTTCCTGCCACTGTATAAAAAAAGGACAATTTTAGCCAGAAATATAGAATATAAAAAAGTATCCACAAGAAAAGAAAGCATCAGAACCTGTGGCAATCTATTGTCTGTGCATTGCCACTGTCCTCACTGAGGTTTTACAGTCAGTGGAGGCAGGAAAACAACCACTATGATTTTTTACGGAATTATTGTGCTGCATGTTTCCCTGGCGAGGCTGGTGCAAATCCAGGGCAATCCCACCAAAGCTGGAGGTTGCTCTGGCTTTCCGCTGGGTACAGAAGCTTGGGTTTTACCAATGGAGGTTGCTTACATGAGTGTGACCTCATCACAGTTGGTGCTGCCCTACACTTGAGGTGATTGAGTGAAGAAGTTGGCTCAGTTACTGCTGAGGAAATACAGTGTTCATGTTTCCAAGAGTTATTCTAAATATAGGGGATTTTCTTTTCACATTTGTTATTCAAAGCTAAAAAGCGGATGGTCTTTTCCAGCTACTTCAAAATGTTACTTTGGGGTTTGTTTTTTTGTACCTTCTTTCTTCTCTACCCTAACCTATCTATTTCTACATTTCCTACAAACTTTTTGAGTTTAATAGGAATAAATCCTGTGCTCTCCTGCAAGTAGGTTTAGCTTTGTTGACCACTAAGCAGCAGTGCCCATTGTCACCAGTCAAAAAAAGGGTCCAGTGTTTTCAAATCTCTCATAATGCATGGCTGTGACAGTGAGGGTCAAAGGGGCCCCTTTCATCTCCCCACCTGCACTGTGGGTTCTTCTCTTTTTGTCTCTCTTCTGCTGGCTCTCACCCTGCCTCACTTCTGGGTGGGATGATATCCCTGCTTCACGCTGCTCATAAAATGGAGTGATTTAAAAATTTTCCACCATTTATTTTTTTTAAGAAAAAGATTTGAAATGAAGAGTTTCCAGCAGCACTGATGTGGCAAAACTCATCTCCTTTGCCCAGCAGCTTTTCTTGGTGAAGGACCACTGGGCTAAGAGCTTGGGTTATTTAAAAGCAGATTTTCCCAATGTTTTTAGGGCAAAATGCACTTATCTTTGGATAGGACTAAATAATTGGGGATGGGTGGCTGCCTGTCATTGTGTTGCAGCAGGGGTATGAGAATGGCTGCCTCTGCTTGCCTGTTCCCTGCTCAGGGCTCATTCCTCTTGGTGGGTCACGGAACTAGAGGCTGGGGAAGCTGAGAAGGAGCTGAGGAGCTCAAGGTAGAGATGGGACACACATCAAGGTGCATGCAAGGCCTTCCTCTGCTTTTATTCGAATTATTTGCAGCTTTTCCTGCTGATTTGCATAAAAGCAGCGTTGTGTTTGCTGTCTGATGAGTTTAGCACAGCTCTGGCGTTTTGTTTGGTACCATCTCCTTCATGCAGGGCCAGCAGCAATTCCCTGAAGTGAGCAGGTGACAAATGGGATCAGGATGTTTTTCGTATGAATGGACAGTACAGAAATGATGCATTGGGAAGCCTGGGAGGTCAGGCAGTGAAATTTGGGACAAGGGGCCTTGCAAAGCAAACCTTGCCCGATATGAAAGATGGAGATGATGTGGTGTGATGCTACCAGTGGGAAAGGATGATCAGGTGGGAGAAGGAGGGCAAGCACCTATACCTTGCTGTTGAAATGTCCTAGTGGTTGGGCACAAGGAATATCCTGTTTGTTGGTTTGTTCTTGCCTTGCTGCTCCAATCACGAGGCATGTGCTTTGGGTGAGAGAGAGCTGCAAAGCCTGTACCTTGCTAACAAGTTCTGTGAACAGTAGCATGAGGCTGGATTATTTTCCTTCAAAGGCAAGAAAGAATATACTGTCTATGACAAAATACGAAAAAGGTATGATTTTAAAAAGCCAGGCAGTATTGGGTGTGGAGCAGGTGAGGAGGTGACAGCTCAGCCCCACACCAGGACATTGCAATGGGAGCTGCAGGTTGGCACCCTCTTTGCTAGTATGTTAACACTGCCGACATTCAAACAGATTGAAGGAAAAGGTTTTAAGAAATGCATTTTATTTTCTTTTGTCGGTAAATGAGTCACAAGTCCCTGTGGGGAGGCACACTGTGCTGCCCTGGGATGCTCAGCTCTCTGCAGGGGACAGGGCAGGGGGCAGAGGGAAGCAGCAAGCGATGTGCTGGCTCACACCAGAGCACATCCACCCCAGTGCTGCTCCAATGCTCCCCATATTTGGTGGTCTTTAATTTGGCATTAC
The DNA here is from genome assembly GCA_013390005.1 of Calyptomena viridis. Lineage (NCBI taxonomy): Eukaryota > Metazoa > Chordata > Aves > Passeriformes > Eurylaimidae > Calyptomena > Calyptomena viridis. The sequence goes on along the minus strand of WEIV01010172.1, from coordinate 433,365 downwards.
ATACTCAGTGCTTGTCTGCAGCTCGTATGATTCAAAGTTCTCCATGGGGTCTAATGTACAAGGCCTGGCCTGTTTTCCTTAGGTTTCCCAAGCTCTCCTCCCTTCTCCCCAGTGTTGCTGCACAAAGACACTTTTGTCAGGCGATGTTGGACTCTCCTCAAAATCCAAGCACTTTCAGGAAAGGACTTGGAAGTCTATCTTCTCAGTTTCCATATCCCTTTGCCCTCTGCTCTGGCATTTGGTTTGATTGGTTGTAGAGTCTTCCTTTTTTTATTCCTCTACTTCTTTTTGTTGATCTGTCTGCTCTGGAGTCTATCTTGCAAAGAAAAAAGTGTATTGCAAATCATGCAAACCAGCTCTCTGAATTACTGCACATTTTAAAGTATTAACTCCTTCAGTCCTTGACTGGTTTAAGTGCTAGGACCAAAATCATGACAGGAATGTTAAAGGAGTATTATTATATTTTATGTTCACTGCCACAAGTTTAGTAAGAAATTTAATCTCTCTTCTCTTGCTCACTCTCTGCCTCTTGAGAAAAAAAAAAAAGAGAGAAAAAAAAGGAGAAAAACTGGCACCAAACTTCCATTTAACTTGGCAACTTTTTCACTAATGTGATTTGATATGCTTTACTAGAAAGGGTAACATGTTAATGTTTCAGAAGAAGCCCATTTTCTGTTAGTGAAAGTATGGTATATAAAAGATCAGGCATTGCTATTAAACTTTTCAATCAATGAATTTATAGCCTATTCTAAGTGGTAATGATATAATGGAATGCAATCATTTAACATTGGAAAATATGTTTGGTTTGATGTTTTGGGGATTCCAGGAAATACTGCTATTCATACAGCTACATCTGTGCAAAAATTAAAACCAGGAAAAAAACGATTGTAAAAGGAAACCCAGTCAGATTGTCCAAAATCATATTCTGTGATTCTGTGAAATCAATTTATCCAAGATGCTTTCATAATATATTCTATAAAAATCGTAATTGATATTTTCATATATATCCGTTTCCTCAGAATATGCATCATAATTTATAGGTCCCAGGTACCAATACCATAAATAGGGGGTGGGGTACTACTTCATTTCACACATTTCTAAGCCAGTTTGTAGATTACTTTTTCAGGGGCAGAGGCGGAAATAGTATTTCTGCCTATGGGATATAATTATATTATGATTACTACAGAAGAGGACATAGTTCAGCCCCAGCGTTTCAATTAATAATATACTGTCAGTTCTGAGGGATGATATGAAACTGTATTGGATCAAAGATTATCAGCATCAGCCGGGGCTGCTGCTCTCTCTGCTTTTTGCTTTTCTCTTTTTTTTTCTTTTTTATGTGCCTGATTGACTCTTTGCAGTTTTTGGAGCATAATATTTTGCTTAAAAGTAAAATATTACATTCTTGCAAGCCTGATTAGGTTACTTTTAGGGGCTGGACTTGGTTCATTGCCGTATACGAGCAGATGTTAAGCTCCTTCCATTATATTTTAAAATCTAACATCTTGCATATACCTTTTAATTGTTAATATGGTCAGGCAATAAATTCAGTGTCTTAGGGGAACTAAGAATAATTTTCCAAATTTCATTCTCTCTAGCCAGTTGCTAGGAAATGAAGTGCTTTGGTTAATAATGTATTTAAGATATTTGCAAGATCTCAGTTTAATATTTGTTCTGTATTTACATGAAATTCTCATCAAAAGAGAAAGCACAATTAAAATACATTTAGTTTTTGGTAGCATTTAGCACTGGCTTGAAACATACCACTAAAAATTATTAAATCATTTTGCAGATGAATAGGAAAATATTATTTGAAATCTGACAAGGTTTATTTGAAATAATGCTTACTTTAAAAAATAACTCCTTTTAGGTCTTACAATTCTACACTTCTTACTGAAAAATGGTTTCCCAGTAGCATACATATCCTATATCAATGTAACTAAATTTATATTGTTATAAATTTTTGAGGTTGGATTCTTGAGTTTTGAAATTAAATAACCACAGTTAACTGTATTAAGTGTAGACTTGAATTTGATCGAAAATAAGAAAAGCACTTATGACAACCTCTGTAAATGCTTAAATACTTTAGTTGTGTTTGTGAGCATGAAATTGTATTATAAGGAGCCAACCCTGAGTATACACGCTCCTGTGGGACAGCTTTGACTTTTGGGAGATTAAAAAATCGTGCATTAATGAAATTCTGCAAGTTTTTTATTTAATAGATAGTGCTTTTCAGGGTATGCAAAATAATTGGTAGTGGAATGCTATATGCATCTTTATACTCACACCACATAATGTATATAATTACCTGGAGAAACTGCTTAACTTTAATGGGGCGTTTCTTGATCATATAATAGGAAAACTAACAGCTTTAATTAAGATTTATGAAGCAGAGAAGTAATATATTCTGCTAAATTAGGTAACTATTGGTGGGTAGTGTATTTTTAAGCAATTAAAGGCCCGATCCTGCAGCTCTTTTGCTGTGTAAATCGTTACCAACTCATGCAGGTAGTCCTGCTGCCACGTGAGTGAGGGCTGTGGGAACAGGGCCGGATTTTGCCGGTGTGTTTTACGGTCCCTTAAGGTATGGCAGAAAAGAGCTATGTATATATGCCACACTTATTCCTGGTTTTAGGCCTGGCTTTGAGGTAGTTTTTTCTACTCCTAATACTTGTCATGTAGTAATTATTAGAATGAAGCAGTTGGCGTCGTCCTTGGTGGCTCATGTGAGTGGTAGATCAGCCCCAAGGAGCCCTTATCACTGTGGAGGGAGGTGCAAGCAAGGCTGTTTGGGGATTAGCTGGAGTGAAGATCAAGCAGGGCAGTGTTTCCACATGGAAGACAACTGTCCATGTGGAAGACAACTGTCTGTTAGAAGAGAGGTGCAGGGGCTCACAGAAAGGCTGTGTTGTATGATGGGGCAGTGTGTGTGCTGCAGGTAGTGGGATGCACTGCTGCCCACGTGCTGGAAACCACTGCAGATGTGTGTAGAAAATGGGACTGGGCCAGAATCTTTTGTATTTTCACGGTGCAAACTTCTACTCTGTTTTCTCACCTGTTGTATGACGAACTTGATTTTTTTTTCTCGTTAAACCACAGGTGATCTCAGCTCTGACCAGGGCCAATCTCCACATTCCTTCTGCTTCCTTGCGTCTCTGTAGAACTGGAGGAAGAGTGATAGCCATGCATCTCTTACATCCAAAAATGCTCTCAATTTGAAACCACACCAGTATATGATCAACCTTTTCTAAATGGTTACTTTCCACCCAAGTACAGAAGAGAAATCACTGCCTTTCCGAAGTACAAGCACCTGATCAACAGAAATCCTATGAATTGGGTATAAGGAAGATCTGAGTTAGTGAGGGATTGACTTATTATTTAAAACTGGACCAGACACTTTAATGCACAGATTAATGCCTGGTAGAAATGAAAGGTTCCACTCTGAAAATGTTTTTAGAAGGCTTTTTATAATTGCAAAATAGGCAAACTGAGACAGAGGTACTTGACTAAGACCATGGGCTGGCAGCCGTTTCTGTTGGATTGTGAGTTCTTTGTTTGTTTGTTTGTTTTTATGTAAGTGCTCTTTTAACCCCATGCAAAGCAAGTTACCTGGTAGTTACTTGGACTACAGCAAGAATAAGTTTGTCTAGTGGTGGGGTTTGGTTTTTGTTGTTGTTGTTGTTTGTTTTTGTTTGTTTTTCCCCTCCCCTTCTGCTCATACTAGTTCAACATTTAAGCTAGAGGAACTTGTGCTATCTGAGCTAAGGAGAAACAGCAGTGCTAAGGAAATAACGTGTCCTTGAGTTCTATGACGTGAGAGGAATTCAATGCATTTGGTTCCACTCAAATATATTCAGTGCTTCCTTATCACTGCCCTGTATTTTGCCCCAGTTCCTCAGCTCAGTCTATGTTGTTTCCCTGATGCTCAATGTGCCTCTCTGATGAAAGGAAGAAACCTCCCAAGTTTTTCTGTAGGCTGCAAGCTTCAGCTGGTGACAACTCTCAGACCAAACATTTATAGAGAGAGCAGCTGGAGCACCCGCAATTTTCATTTAAAATACAGTGAGTTTCCAGCACTGTTTGTGGAAAAGCAGTGCCTGAAAACATGTCCTGGAGCACTAAGCCCTGTATCACATTAAATATAAAACATCTCATGATTTTTAGGTCTCCCTTCACATAATTCGTGATTTTTGCATCCTGCACCTTGGCAGTCTGCAATGGTACTTTTAGGATCAGTCAGAGACACTGGCCCCAAACTTGACCCATCAGTGCCCGTGCTTTCTCCATGAACATGCCACGTTTGAAAGCTCACATATCATCAAGGCCGTAATTCTAATGAATTTGGCTTGGGAAAAATGTGAGCACTAAACAGAAGAGGAGAGCCGTGGGAAGTACATTTTTAAAAGTACACCCAACCAGATAAATAGGCTTTTTAAGCCCAAAATAAACAGATAGAGAAAACTCACTTAGGCAAAGGATGCATAAATTATCTTTACCCTGAGGATGCAGTAAGTTATTCCCTCTATACATTCAAAATCTCTGTTTTCCAAGTCTGTATTTCATGTCTAATCACTAAGAATGCCCTCTTTGACTTCACCCGTGCCTGCAATCATGCCCTTTCCTGAGAAGGGCCCATTTGTCATGAGGGGAAAGAGGGTTTAATTAACTAGGGAAAATATACCTAAGGTGGAAACTGTGAGCTCTGGCCATGTTTCCATAGAAAATACATGAAAAAACCTGTATAGATGATCCTAAACTATTTTTTTTTCATGAAAGGACATTTTTTGGTTCCCCACTTCACTCTTCAAAACCCAAAAAAGCTTCTGAGTAGGACAGATGGGAGTCCTGTATAAAAGAACAAGTGTGGAATGTGCATTTATCCCTCACAAAAAATGCATTTTTCAAATTCACTTTTTTTCTCTGCTTCCTTTTTTTCCTCTGGGAACTCAACAAATGTCTCTGTTGTGCACTCCAAAAAGAGCCCAGCTTTTAACAGGGAGGAGTCAAGAAAAAAAGGCAACTTGCAGATCCTGTGCTAAAATTCCAAGTACTCCTTTAGAACAAACAAAATTGGAAGAAACAAAGGGAAACTATCAAAGGAAAGCATTTAAGTTACTGGAAAGCTAGTGGAAGCCTTAATTTTCATGCCAGCAAAAAAGTTACATGAGTTTTACATTGGAGCTTTACTTACTGTTATGCTCAACAGCATACAATCACTTAACATGAGAAATGAAGCAACCTGCAGCACCTATACCTTGTCCTTGAGTTGCAAGGTGTGCACAAATCCAAACAGGATCTGCCTGTAGATTTTCCTATGTTTTCAAACCAGCCAGGCTTTTTTTAAAGCAAATCCATGGTCGCAGTTCAGCTCCAGTCTGTAACTCTGGGTCCCCAGCAGTCCAATGGCTCTTCATGTGCACATTTGTTTTTAGTGTGAGTCTTTGCAGCCTTAGGCCCTTGTAACAATCTGTTTGATTTCTCAATGCATTTTGTTGGTATTTAGTTATAGTTTTGCCAGGCAAAGACAGACAGTTCCTCTGACGGGGCAGTACAGCTGGGTACTGGAAGGCAGGTGGATATTTGGCCAGTCTTTGAATTTCCACGCTCTCACCTTATTCGCACTGACAAAACACACTCCAAAGTTTCTGGTGACTTTGCAGGTGCTGAGACACTGAGATGCTGCTTTGAAAGAGATTTATTGCAAAGGGCTGATTTTGCTTCTCTTAAAGTTGTAGCAAAACTCACAAATGGGTGAAAAAGAGGACTGGGCTCATGTTATCCAAGGCATGGTTACAGTCCAGGCTTTTTTTATGGAACTATTCCCTAGGAAATCTGGTTTTATCTTCTGAAGCTGTGAATTGTTCTTCTCCAAGCTGAAATAAGATGCTGGGGAGACAAAGAGACAAGGGGTAGCAGAGTGACAGAAATGGCAGGTCCTCTCACAGAGCTATGGAAATGTGTCGACACTTTTGCAGAAGGGATGAGAGAAGCCTTCTTTCTCTTTACATGAAAAGCATGGGGAGGGAAGGAAAAGGGCTGCTGCATTTCTATCATCTATAATCCTCCACTTAACCTATGAATTAGCCCTTGTGTGAGCAAAAAGGAAGGTTGGTGACTAAACCATAACCCGCCCCCCCAAGTGGGTACAAGTCTTCCTTTTCCCATCCTGAGCACTATATATAATGGGCCCCTTGAATTAAGGAGATATATTAAAAAGAATCCTGGCTGGCTTGAACCATTTTCTTCCTGGCTGTGCATATATTCGTGTCATGTCCAATACCCCAGAACCAGCCTTTTCAGAGCTGGCATCAAGGTGTAAGGTGCAATTTTAACCTAGTAATTCCATACTTGCTTTAAACTGCTGGCACCAGTGTTGGCAGGAGTGGATGCCTAATTACTCATTTATACCCAAACTGCAAATTAGGTTTAGCTTCAGTGTGCGCTGTGGTTCACAGGGAGGGTGAAAATATGTGCAGAGTTACCTATAAGTGAGCCTGAGCCAGCAAAAACAGAGTTCAGAAAGTAGAAAATCCCACAGTGAGCTGTACAGTTTGGCCAAGGACCCTCACTCTGCCATAGCTGATATCATATACTTTAAAGGAAAATACAAGAGGTTTTGAAATAGAAAGGATGAGAGAACCTCCCTGTAGGTTGCCACAGAGTGTGAGATTCATCTTGTCTAGATTGAGCTGTCCTAACCTTTGGATCCAGCTTGATGTGGCACTCAAAGCCCCCTTGGTGGGTGAGACTGAGAGGACCGTAGTGGGTCCATGCCTCTGGGGTGAGGTCTCAAATCTTCCTCCATGGACTTCAGAAAGAGTCTGGGTGACCATGTGCTTAGAATTGCCTTCCCTAAAGCCAGGTGAGATGCTTTCTGACCACAGGAATTGACAACTGTAGAGATACCAATGCCAGTTGCTGTACATTCTGCGTGATGCTGGCACTTACCATCTTCCAGGTTCCCTTTCTATCTGGAGGTGATGTGGGTGCTGCTTGGGAGTAGTTGTGGTGTCCTGAGCATTTGGGTGTTGAAATGTTCTTGTTCCAGGGATGGGCTCCATCTACACAGGATGCAGGAGGGCAGCAGCAAAACAACTGAGTCTGGCTGAAGTGGATTTACCAGTGAATCCATGAATGAAGATAATAAAATGTGGACTCTCTGCCTTTTGGTCTCTAGCTATTTCTGCCGAGCTGTGTCTAATGTGTGTCCCATTGATGGCAACTGCTTGGGGCTGGAGGCAAGGAAATGTCTGTGACAGTAGATGTGTTTGTTTACGAGGAAAATAGATGATGAAATGGGATGTGTGACTCTTCCAAGGAAAGCCACGAGTCCACTGAACAGAGTGGATTTGTGTTGTGAGTAAACTCCCCACAAAGAGACTGCTCTATCTCTGGGCAACACCATCAACAAACCATTGTACCATCCTTGCTAAGATTCAGCATAGAAGAATATCACCATTACCTGAGTCCAGGAATGCCTTTGTCTCAAAGGAGCAGCAGCTGTTTAACAGTGAACAGCCTGTGTTTGACTAGTGCTGGCCTGCAGTCCGGCTGGTCACACTGTGACATGCCATTTTTTATTATGTAGAAGGAAATTTTGCAAATATGCCCAAGGGCGAGGCAACATCAATAAGCAGGGAATGAACGCTCTATTACATTCATTTGGTTTCATAACTTCTGTTGGGTCACAGGGGAGCTGCTAAACAAAACAAAATCTCTTGTATACCAGCTATATTTAGTCATACGAAGCTTTGCATTTGTTCTAGGGCTGAAGAACAGCATGTCCAAACCTGGAACTTAGGGTTGAGTGTGTGTTTAAGCCCTGGTCCTGCAAAGACTTATCTGTGTCCCTAATTTGTACGTTCTGAGTACAAACGAGCTTTGGTATAATGAGAAAACTCAGGGGTTGTAATGGGAAATGTCTGTAACCTGCGGGGATTATTCCTTCCACACGTTCGTAATGCTGGTGCATGCATGGGAGTACAAAGTGTGTTTGTACTTGTGTGGTGTATATAGGCATCCTTGAACTGAAGGAAAAATGTTGACCTTTGCCTTTCAATTGCCTACCCAAATGTGTCTAAAATAGTATCTTATATAAAATAACTTGATTGTGTGTTTCAACATCAAACAAAACTCTGGTGGTGGCTGGCGGTCCCTGCAGCAGTGGCCCCTTCTTGTACACATAGGCTCTAAAACCAGACAACATGAAGCTTTTTCCACTACAGCATGTGACCCCATCTCCATCATACCTCTATTTTTCTCTTTACTGTGTGCAGAAGAGTTTTTTTTTTGAGGAGAAGGGATTTGAAATAATTTATGTGGGGATATATATATATGTTAGGAAAAGTTAGAACCTGTATGGACCTGTTGTCAACCAACAGTGGTCAGGCTGGATTAAAATCCGTCAGAGGCTTATGACAGGAGTTTTCATAGTCATTGTAACAGGTTTTACAGTTTCTGACAATCAAAACTCATAAATTAGGTGCCTCAGAAGCATGGAAATTAGAACACATGGATTTCTTTATGTTTTTCGTCAAGGTTTTGAGTTTCTAAGGTAGTTTGGGTGAGAATTTCAAGCCATCTTCTGTCATGTTGTAAGCTGTTGCTTTTAATAGTCAAAATCCTCATATAGTCACACGACTCCAAGAGCTGAGGCTTAATGAAAAACACAAATTATCAGTACTGATGCTAGAATTGGAAGAGTCAGTGGCACATCCAGCTGTGCTGTGAATATAGCACAATTTGTGAGCTTCCAGGATATTTTTATTGTCATTGCAGTGTGTTATATATTCTAAGTTGACTACCCAAGTTGTCAGATTCATGTTGTACTTATTAAATTAAAAAGAGAATTTAAACTTTGATGGTGAAGGATGAGCCATGGAGATGTGTCTCCAAAATACCCTTCTCTGATGAGTCTAGGAAGCTGCTGATACTGCATTTAGTACCTGCTGATGCTCGACCACAGGTGAGTCCCGCAGCAGGAACTAAAGCAAGGCGCAGCCTTACAACAGGCATCACTCTGCCCTTGAAGCAGATTAAAAAAAAAAGGTGAAAACAATACATAAGTTGTTTTTATAACATAAAAGTTGCAGCAGAAACACCCACTCCTGCTTGTCCCCCCATTACTTTACATAAAATTGTTATGCATTCTAAGTAGTAGCAGTCTGGGCCTCTTGACCTCACAAGAAGAGCTGTTACTATACATTTAACAAAAACAAGGTATTATGTATTAGCCTACACATTTTGCAATAGCTCCAGCAATCTAGTAACTACAGTCCAATTTAAACCATGCCTGGAGGCAACAAAAATTGCACAAAATGGCAGCTAATTTATAGAAGGGAGAGAGGAAATATTTGGGGGTCTATTCCTTCAAGCCATCTGATTCGTATTATTGACTCATTTAGAAAACAGAAAGTGAGCAGAGACAAGTTTTTAAGGAGTTTGGTTTCACACAAATGACTTGCAATTGCAGCCCATTATTTTTATACCAAGACTTCATTAGTCATATCCCCGTCAAACCTGTGAGCAGTGTCAAATGTTTTCAGAAAACACACCAGGACAGGTATGGAACTCATCAGCCCGTGGCAAAGGTCGCTCTCATTAAGGAGTCAAAAATGAAAACTTTCAGTGTCTCTAACACATTGCACAGACGTTCCTGCCCCCACTTCTGAAACACAGGGCTGAGCGAGAACCTCCTGCTCCCCAGACATTCAAATAAGATCAAGATGACAGGGCAAGAAAATGAATAGGATTCTTAACTGGCTCTACTTTATAATATGGTACTGATTGGAAACAACCAGAAAGTTGTTTGCCATGTCTATAGTACCATTTCCTGAGGTTAAACATAACATCTGAAATGAAGCAATTAAGCCTCCTTAAAAAAAAAAAAATAAAAAAAGAGGTTGGGGTGAGGGAAAGAAAGAAAAAAGGACATGGGTCTGTGCAGTGCTGACTCGGCACACCAGCCATGCTCTGATGAGCAAAAGATATGTCTGTGCAAACTTCTTCCCACCTGGGAGGTTGGAGGGGAGATAGGAGAGCTGTGACACCATAGTTGTTCGGGGCTGGCTCTCAAGCTGTGCCGTGACAGATGTGTTTTGAGGAATTTTGAGGCGCGGAGATAAGAATAACAAAAAGCCATTCACTGAAGCACAGTTACACAGGCTTAGCACAAAGGGGTGAAGAGAAAATGTGTCAATACGCTCCTTATTTGTGGAAGGTTGGCCATGTTTCTGCAGCACGCTGCAGTTTGATCTGTGGGCTGTCGCTAACAGCAGCAAGGGTTGCTGTGTTGCCCCTTAAAAGTTATTTAGAGTGCCCTGGCGATGAAAAAGGATTCTCCCTAGCTGCCTCGCTCTGGGACACAACAAACTCCTTCTGATGTAGAAAATGTTGTTTGTCTTACACAGGGTTTCCTTCTTTAAAAACAGCATCCATGGGGTATTATGGAAAATGGCAGAAATACTTTTAGGAAGTGTTTTTTTTTGTTAACTTCTCAGCTCATGTACACTTGGATTTGCTTGTTGTGCTCCAAACAGGTCTCCAAATAGGTCTCCAAAATACCTTGGACATGGCTATTTCAATCTTGATGTTCCTCAGCGAGTTGGGAAAACCTTTGGTTATGGGCATAACCTCTGCTGGGTTTCCTGTCAAATGAGGACAAAAACTCAGATTCTGTGAGTTAGTCAGTATTTGCAACATTAATTGTGAAGATTTAGGTGCTGTAGTGATTATTTGAAGACAATGGTTGAAGTCACAGATTATTTTGCAGGTAGGAAGATGTGTGTATGGATAATTTAATAATTATTTGGAAATCTTGGTTTCTTGTTCCATACACCATCATTTGTGTGGTATATTTATTTCCACTTGAGTATATTTGCCTCTCTTGCTACCTTGTGTGTTCATGCCTATGCACATGTGCTTGAAAAGCTGAAGTGCTTTGAACTCCTCCAGCCTGACAGCTGAGGGCACAGATCTTGGAAAATAAGGAAGAAATGCCAGTGCTGCTGAGCAGGTTGCAGCCATGCTGCTCTCACATAGCTCCTGGTAGCTCACTTCTTCCACTGGAGAGTTGGCTGAAATTGCAGGCTGTTCCTTGAACATGGAAAGTGGAAGTGATGTGAGACACAAAAAAATTATAGCTGTCTTTGAGCATCATTAGAGGAGTGAGCAAAGGGCAAGCGGACTTCCAGGGCCAGTTCCCGTCTCCCTTGGTTGTGTGTAATCCACTGGGAGGTTATGGGGAGGAAGAGGAGAGCAAACATTTCTGGGTTCAACCATTCTCAGGCAAATCTGCCTCTTGATTGCTTGATTCCCCTCTCTGCAAAGCAGGATCAGTGTGATCCTCTTTGTGAGTGTTGGGAGATCTCCTGGATGGAGCTGCTGGTGAGCAGAGTGCTGCTGTCAGGAGTGAGCTGAGAAATGCCGACGCTCATTACTGATAAGCAATCCCTTGTCTGGCCGCACTGAAAGAAAAGTGATTTCTGACACCTATTACCTACCCTGGGCTCATACTGGGGCATTGTTCCCCCCTGTTCTGAGTGCAAGATTCACAGGGTTGTGAAACTCCTCCTGTCAAGCAAGTGTGTTTATCAGCAGAGACATCAGGGCTGGCGTTTGCTGGGCTGTCCGTGCCCTTACCTGCCAGCCCCCGGTCAGCCCCTGACCAAGCAGCACATCCTGAGCGCCAGCCCTGTGATTGATGCACTTGGCCGAGAACTTCCCTCCTGCCCACTCAGGAAACAGGAGGGCTGGGGAGATAGCGCTTGCCTTTCTTTCACAGTCCCTGCTTCCGAACTCTAATCACCTTCTGCTGTGGGAAAAGAGATGAGATGCTGCCTAAAAAACAGATCATTGTCCGCCTCCTAGATTAATGCAGAGAAAGCAGTATTGTCTGCTGAATGGATAAACCTTCCTCCTGTCACTCAAAACCTAAATTCAACGCTACTTCATTTCTAAGAGGCTTATCTTCCTTGAATAGACCCTTGCAGCTCAAGTAAGAGGCGATGTAATGAAGCGTGTTTTTTTCTTAAGTGAGAAACCTGCTGCAAAGAAGGGGTGAAGCCTGTGCAGCTGTTCTAAAGGGCCTTTGCAGACTCTCGAAATACTTGTCATTTATCTGGTCTTGCCTGACAGCAAATGAGAGAAGATCAAGTTCAAAATCTGCCGGCGTGGCTTTCAGGGCTTCTTCATCTGTTAATTAAATAATGGTCATTAGTGCACAATGCCCCCCCATAAGGGCGGATATGATGCTGAGATGGAAATATGGGTTTGGGGGTTATGAATAAGCAGATGGTCCCCAGGAATTTTCCCAGTTTGACCCCCCCAGTGATGCTCAGTATGTGGCTGGAGGAACTGGCAGTGGAACAGGTGGCATCAGGCAGATAAATAAATTCGTAGAAGCATGTTGAAATCATTGTAGAATTCATTCCTTTTATGTGGGGTAGCGATTAATTCAGTGATTTCCCACAAACCAGCCTGTTTTTGGAAAATCACACACACCACTATTGCCACAAATAATGACCTGTTTGCTTTCCTGGAGACTGCTGCAGTAAAGACTTAACTTACATTTTTAATGTATTTTGGGAAGTGTATGCCCTAAATTAAGATTGGTTGCTCAACATCAGAGGACCAAATCCTGAGGTGTTTATTCAACTTCTGCTCAGTCAAAACTTACTTTGATATCAAAGGGCAGCTCCGAGGATTATCGAGAGGGGATGTAAGATCTGTCTCTGAATAACTGCAGGTGATAGAGGAATTTATTGTGGATGTAAGAGGTTAGTTCTTTTTATGGTCAACATATATTTAATTTTGTAGATATTTGCAGTCAGATTTTACCTAAAACCACTGATCTCGTGAATACCTCTTTCTTTCATGACTGATAGTGTGACTTTTCTAGTCTCACCACCATATGGACTGTGGCCATCTTATTTGTGCCTCTGCAGTTATGAGCCATGTCCCAAAAAGTTGTTCCTTGTTTTTTTCAGACACTGAAGTAAATGGGGGTTTATCTCAACTCTGACCATGTAGAAATTACATGACACTGAGTTACCCAGGACTATATTTCATTTCCCCCCTGAGCTGCCGCTTTTCTTCCTGCTGTTATTGGGGGGCAAGGGAGGAGACTCAGCATTGTGCACATAGTGGGAGCAATCCATGGTCTGCTCATGCCATAGGTAAATGTGCCCAAAGACATTTCCAGTCTGGCTTGGAATGGAAAATAAAAACCTATAGGAAAATACTTGAGGAGATTGGCCATCAGAAGGGTGGTGGTCAGTTTCGGGGGGATTTGGCAGATCCCTGTGCTAAGCAGAAGTGTAAAGGAGGAGAAATGAGGCACATATTGGATGATGATTTTAGCAGTGTGGAGGAAAACTCGAAGCCTGGAGTGCAGACCCCTGTCATGGGATGGAGCATTTCTAATGCTGAAATGGATGTCTGAGGTTCAGCAGGACATTTGGTGTCCCCAGGATGGGTCCATGGCATGACATGGCCTGGACCAGTGTGGAGACCAAAACAGTAAAGAAGAAGTTGGGAATGGCTGGGAAAAACATGAAATGTACAATAAATGTGTTCATGCAACAAATCTGTGTTAAAGCAAACATTATGCTTGTGACAGAAAACAATAAAAGTAAGGAAATTTGCAGTTAAGGGTAAAAAGTACCATATGTCCACATATGCCTAGGCACACCAGGGCACCCCTGTAACTGCTTTCTTGATGTCAAGGTGTTGAAGACCAGATGGTAGGTTTTACCCTAAACTACAGATTTTCAGGTTGCCACTATGTATTTTTGTCCTTTGTTGCCTTTTCCATCATCTCTGTGTGTCTTCACTGACATTTCCCCACCATGTGCTGAGTTGAATGTTTTTGAGACGGGGATGACCTGCAGTTCTGGTTGGCAAAGGTTGTTTTTCAGGTAACTCAGAGTGAGAAAACCTTGCCAATAGTAGAAGTGCCCTGAGTAGATTAGTTAATGCTATCACTAAATGTGCCGTAACCCTAAAACACTGTACCTGGTCTGGTGGAGAAAATGCTGTCATCACAAATCATAGGTTATTCCTCCAGCCCTACATCCTGAGACACTCTTGACAAATATAATGCTATATTTCTTGGATTAATAGGCATCAGTAGCCAAATTCCTTGGACTATGGAAAATTAACAAACACTTTCATTTCTACTTTTATTACGGGAATTATTTATGGGGATGTTTTGATAGTAGATGCTGTTTGTTAACTGTTTAGGGACCTGGCTGGAGGCTTTGTGTCCTCAGATACTGACCTTTTGCAGATTTTTTTCCCCTTAGCTGAGGTCTTCATCAGTAAGGAGACACCTGCATCCGTGCAACTCCAGCAAGCAGAGCAACACAGCACTTCAGTATTTCCCCTCCTTCACCAGCTGGATAGGACCCCTGATACAAAACCTGAGAAATGTGCCAAAAGCCTTCAAAGTTCAGGCCAGAGTTGTTTGTGCAAGATAAAAATGGGACAATATAGCATCTCTGTACAACTCATCCGTTTACACATGACACTCGCACTGCGGTCTCTCATTAGCTTGTTAGTAAGGAGGCAGGAAGAAGTGCAATCAAGTTTTTATGATTCATCATTTCTGTTCCCTGTTTGGGAGACAATGTCAGTGCTCTTTGCCAATCATAGAAGGTGACTTTCGAGTGCCTTAGGGAGATGCTTTTTTTAAAGATGCTCTCTGTGTTTCTGAAGGCTGAGCCACATTTCTAAATAATAGGGAAGTCCTGGAGTTTGTTTTGTGTTGTGGCATGTTTTTTTTTTTTTTCCTAATTGTATCTACTAACAATGCTTTTATGTTTGCTGCATGTAAGCTAAAAGAAAACATGCTGCCAGTTTGTCTGTAATCCTGTTTTCACTGAGAAGTGTTTGTGCAGAAATAAATTAGAGATGGTACCTGGAATATTTTCTACAATACAAAAGGCAAATATAAGTTTTATTAAGTTGAAAAGGATACATTCTCTTCTCCTGACCTTGATTTTTTAGCTATATTCTCTATACCCCTGCTTTAGAAGTATTATTCTGCATCCCATCCAATTACCATTTCTATCAGCTCTTCTGAAAGATTATGCTTTTTGGGTGTTCTTCTGTAGATGTCTTTCCAGTGGCTTCACTTGATGAATGTGACAAGTTTTGTGTTTTCTCCCTCCCCTCATTGAATTGAAAAGTTTTTTGATAAATACAGGCCAATAAGTGCCCAAAGGCAGTGTTTCAATGGCTGCTAAATCTTTCAAGGTTAGGACTTAACCTCCGTTCTCCCTAATTCAACTGCAACCTTCAGTCTGGAGCCAATCAAGAATATCAGATGATACTTAAACAATGAAGGATTTCTGATATTCAGGTACAGCCTCTGTTCAATAGGATTGCAAATTCTTTGTGTGAAGAAAGTCGGTTTTGCTCTAAAGTACTGTCACAAAAAGTGAAATTACCATTTGCTTGGAATGATGCCATTCATCATTGTCAGAATACTAAGCATTGTAAGTAGCTAGGCCTCTCCAAATTAATGCCTTGTTTTGCATCGGCTAAATTTCCCAAATCCTCGAGGATGGGTCATACAAAACTCATCTCACCATTTTAATTTATCAATCCAATATGAGTGCAGTGAAAGGGAGCTTCATTCGGTCTTAGCTCTTTTATTTACAGTCTAATTCTAAAAGAAAAGGAAATAAGATATGAAAATAAGTTGGAAAATAAGATAAATCTCTCAGTGAAATCACAAGATCTACTCAGTCCTGTAGCAAACCCTCTATAATTCATTTGTAGGTCAGCTCAAGGGATTAGCCATGACGTATTTGGAAATTCATTTATTTTTATTTTATTTTGCTGTTTCTTATGCATAAGGGTAATGCTGTCCCCAAGGCTTTTCAGGTAGCCCTCAAATCTTGACAACATTTGCTGTCTCTAAGGCCTAAGCCAAAATTAATTTTCAAATAAACAGCATAAAAATGTATGGAGTTGTATAAATTTGAATACAAAATGCATTTGTTTTGCTTGCTTCCATCCACACATACATACTGTTGGCTCAGCCAAAAATCATAACATATCATGGAAATTAACGGCCATATGTACATCATGAAAGTCAAAAAAGTTTCTTAGTTTATTAGAAACACCACAGTGTGGGGAATTTTTTCCACCCACTTTCTCCTTGATATGTTCTGCTAGATGTGTGTTGGGGAAGCAGTGCATGTTAATTGTACCTTTCTCTCTGGGTGACATCTTGAGATGTTTTCAGTGAGAGTGAAATTAAAACCGACTTGGTATCTCTTGCAATTTATTTTATCAGGGAAGCACTGAAATTGAGAAAGGTGCCTGGAGAGCCTGCAGGAGCAGCACAGGCTGGGAATTGCCTTCGGTCCTGCAGTGAGCAGAGAATTGGACCAGAGGGTTAAAAACAACACTGTGAAGCAAAATCTCCAATTCTGGGCTGAACCAAAACAAAAAACACAATCAGAAGCCCATGCTGAGGGATTATAGAGAGACAATGCAAACATTTTGCTGGTGTTTAAACGTGATATGGAATGGACTCTTCTGTCACATTGCCAGTGGCTCCAGTGCACCCCGAGACATGCCAGCAGCTGCTCCTGCCCCAGGAGCATGCGGTATCTGCAGGATCAGCCCTGCAGCAGCTAAAAATAACTCCTCTGTACTCTTAAATTAAAACAATGCCTCTTTTCGGTGTAGTTTGTGAAACCTCATTCCACAAGGGGGCTACAAGCATGCTGGAAATTTAGCAGTTGGCAGGCCGGGCATTACCTGGGAGAAAGGATGCCTGATCCCATGTGCAGGTGCCCAAGCGTGGGCCAAATCCAGAGGGAAATGGTCCCTGAAGTCAGAGCGTTGCCTATACAAGGCTGTTTCTGAAGGTGTGACAAGTGGCTCTGTGACAAGGTCAGCTGCGCTGTCAGCTGGAGATGGTGGAAAGCAAGAGCAAAATGCTGCAGAGGTAGGTTGGGACACAGCACTGCATCATCATATTCACGCTGCTCCTACCCCAAAGATCCTCCAGATTCATCAGATCAGCTGAAATATCCTTTCACCTCTGCCTAAATAAGAGAAGTATGACTGTGAGATCTCACTGGTGCATTGCCCGAAACTTCATATCCGGAGCAGTATCAGCTGACCAACAAATAGTTGGTTAATTATTAACTTGCTAAAGATTATGTTTAGAAGGGTAGATCACCTTGAAATGTTGCTTTCTATTATCTTTCCCAGCAGGCAATGAAAGATTCCATTTTAATGTGACACGACAAACTACAAACAAGTGTGTTTTAGGCTTTGGCAGGTGAGAAAGCTGGGGTCTGGAGGGGTGCTGCCAGGGACTGCTTTTTCCACACCATGCCTAGCCAGGATCGAGTGTCAGCCTCCTGCCTGGCATGTTTGGGATGTGTACAGATCCTCTGTTTGGCAAATAATTTATATCCTGTGTCATCACGAGTAACTTGTACTAACTCACCCTTCTGTGCACAGTACAGATCCTTCTATCCCAAAAGACATCAAAGTGCTTTACAGATTACTTTCCAGTTTTATTTAACCCTCCACTGAAATGCTGTCATGCTGGACTTTGGGGTGAAACACATAGGGACACCTCCTTTCCCTGCCTCCGCACACTGGTTGTGCAGCAGACAGGCAGCTCCTGGAATGCTGCCCTTTCCCAGCCAGGATCACGTCCTTGTTGTGGATGGTGCAGCTCAGACCTTCCCACCTGGCTCTTCTCAGCTGCTGTTTGCAGGCCTGAATTTTCCCTCCAGGCTAAGTGAAAAAGCCAAGGCCAGTTGCTAAATTAATGTTGTTCTTCCCATCCACCACAGAAAAGCTGCCCTGTGGCCCTGGCTGAGGGCTCACTGGGAAGCAGCTGTGGGCTCTTGGCCTTGGCTGGAGGTGAAGTATCTCATTCAGCTTTTGGTCTCCTTTCAGATCTCCTCGGGTGAGTTAACTCACCCGCCATCACTTGGCAGATTTTGCCAACTGGATTGCAAGAAATGCAAGTCAAGGATTGCTCGCCTGATGCCCAGAGCCCAGACCTGGGTTAACTGGGGCTGAGAAGGGGAGAAGTGGGGAGCTGTTGCCATCCCTTGCAGAGGTGTGTTGGCTGGGACCTGCTCTTAGCAATTCAAATCTGCTTTCATGGTTGCAGGTCAGAAAGAAAGAAAAACAGAGGAGGAGAGATAGCTTTACTTGCAAGTAAAAGATATTTGATAAAATGCACTTTAAAAAATGTATCAGTCAACATGAATACTGCCATACAGCACATCTTAAGACTGGAAAATGGATCTTAAAAATGAATAATCCCCCAAATATCAAAGCTAAGAAGGAATTTGGTTTGTGTATGTTTCTAAAAAAAGAGCAGATATGATCATCGAACCACATGATATTGCTTATCATCTGCTCTATTTACTGTATCTTTTGAGATTTGACAAAAAAATCACTGTGGGTTTTTTTTTTGTTTTATGTACTTGAAACCTCCTCAAGTCAGAATCCCAGAGGAACACAATGCCTAACTCTTAATATACACTATGTACAAATTGCTTTTTAACTACTAACATTTCCTAATTGCTATTTTAGGTAGCGTTTGTAGAACAGCAGAGTACAGTACTGCACTGCTGGTTGTGTACATTGCAGTCACTGAAAACATGTTTTGGACCTGTGAACTAGATGTCTTGCTGTACTGAAACTCAACCCAGACACATCAATATTATGTTTAGCCCTGTAAATGTCTTTCCATTGTGATCATCACCCTATTATGGCAATTGCTTCTTAGGTGACTTTCATTTCTTGCCAAAGCATAAAACACCCCATGATGCATGAAATGTGGGATTTGCATTCCCATTTGAAGCCTTGAATTCAAAAGTATATTGGTGCCTGGTTCCTCAAGGGCCTATGTATGTTGGTGCGCAGGGTTCTGCAAGCCTTGGCAGAGCAGCTTGGAGGAGTAGTGTCAGTGTTGAATCCTGTGAAAGAGTGGAGAAACAGTGGAATTTGGCTTATTTTAGGAAAAGGTGGCACCTGGTTTCCCTGGATGTGCAAGCAAAGGGGCGGGTGGCTGAGTACTTGCAGCATTACCCGCTCTTTGCTTTAGCTAAGGAGAACACATGGTTAAATTATAGTTATTTCCTCCTGGCTGCACTTCTGGAGAGCAAAACCCCTTTGCCTTGTCCCCCTGCTGATGTGCCATTAGGGGACAGGTGGCCGTGACACCTGGCAGAGCCATCCCTGTGTCCTTGTGCTGAGACTGGAATCCCTCTGTGCCCTTGCTCTCCCCAGGCTAAGGCAGGAATTCTCCTCTGTTGTCTTCCACAGGGTGCATAATACTCTCTCCTTTTATCCAACTTCACTACAATCCTGTGGTATTTATACCTCATATTCATAAAGGAAAAGGGTTGTGTAGTCCTATATCTGTATCTTAAGTAACTGCACACATTACGTGACATCCATCCATCACTGGGAAGTGAGAAAAGTTTTGGTGTTTTGGTTAAATTCATTATTTGGACTCCTACACAAAGTTTTCCGTAAACTCTTCCTGTTTACACCAGGTGAGGCTCTGACTCCCTTCTTAGCTTTCAGTTTGGCACTGCCACTAACGCTAAACTTGAGATATTTGCTAGCTCTGATAGGAAGGGCGGGGGGGGGTGGAGAAGAAGGAAATTTTTGAGGAAAATTACAACTTCCTCATTTATGAGAGTGATTTTAATAACTTCAAGTTACCCGTGGTAATCTTTTAACAGGAAGGGGGTTTGAGAACCGACCCAACCTCCTTTCCTTTCATTTGATCCCAAAACACCTGCAACTCTCAGCAGAGTAATCTATGAATCACTGTGTCGTCCACTTATTGTCTTGTCTAGTGCACTCCATGGTGGAACTAATCAACAGCCCTGAATGAAGCATTGCTCCTGAGCTGAATTCCTTAAAGCTCCTGAAGTATTCAGCAAGGAGGAGAAATCTTTTAGTATGATTTGCTCCACATTCCAAATTCATTTATAGAAAGAGAATAGATGATTAACAACGGGTCGAGAGACACAGATTTAGCACTGCTTTGCCCTGACCTGCCCCGAGTTACTCCTTCCACTTCCCAGGCTGCTCTAATAAGATGGGTTCAAGGAGTGGGATGGCAAAAGCTGCTTGAATCCCCTGCACCCAGCCGTCTTAATTTGGTTTATTTGTCTTAATGAAGAAATCTGGTTCCTTAATCACAGGTGAACAGAAAAGGTCACTTGCCACTCTGACAAATGGGTTTACCCTGAGCTGTTTGTGTCGGGCTCACAGATAGTGTGCTTTTTTCCCCCTTTTTTCCCCTGCAATGAAATGCCAACGTCTCTGCGGCACCTCTTGTTGCGGCCATTACCTGTGGTGCCTGGGCTGCTTGCCAAGGAGCACCCTCGGTAGCAACAAAAGCATAATCATTTCCAGTTGGAAAAGGCTGAGCTGTAGTAATTTTCCTCTTGAAAGCCACAGCAGCTGAGCTCAGTTTGAGCAGGAGAACTTTTGGTCCTGGGACGTAGCGCAACGAGGGTACAAAACTTTTGTCTTCTGCAGCTGCTGTCTGGGGAGATTGTGAAGTCCCCAGGTATGTTCTTCATCCCCACCGAGGAGTGTCCAGCTGACCTCAGTGGTGGGGTGGCCAGGAAGAGGTTTGCAGTTTGCAAATGTCTCTTTTGGCTGGATATGGGTTGCAAATGCTAACAAAATGGGTGCAAAAGGTGTGATTAACATCTCCTAAATGAACAGCTGGTCTGTAGAGGAATTCAGAATAGTGAGGGGTGTAAAAAGGGCAACCCACACCTCCTGAGACTGTCTGTGCTGAGCACAACATGCTTTGAGGGCACGTTGCAGGCCCTTTCCCAACCAGAGCAAACCTTGGGCTCATTGATCCTCGCTATTGAGTTTGGTAGTGAACTGTAGCAATAAAACTATGTCTCCATCCCGATGTGCCTACTGGAAAAAGCCAGCTGAGCAGTCTCACGCAAACCCTGCTTAGTGGCTTACTCCAGGAAATCCTTATGCAGCTGGTGCAAAAGGGAAACCATTTCAGAAAGCAGCTAAAGAGCTGTGTAGGTACACACAGCAAAATCAATGTTTCTTTCAAGTAGGGCTGAAAACCTCTTGATGCGTGTAGAAGACAGAGAACACTTAGAGCATGTTCATGGTGATGTATGTTTACCACCACGTGTGAGCTTTGTGGACATGTGGGCTGTGGAAAATAAAACCTTTGAGAAACTACCCGGGAGATTTGCAGAAGTATTGTCCATGCAGAGCGGCATTCAGTGTCAGCTGAAGATGAAGCTCTTCTCCAGCCCCTGGGTGCTCACAGACAGCCTCGCTGGCAGCCTTCTTGGGTCACATAAAAAATGAGTTGGGTCAAACCCCAGATGTGCTGACTGGGTGTTGAGATGCACTGATGTTCACTTTGCTGGAAAAAATGATGTCTCTTTTACTTCATACTCCTGTTTTGAAACAAAAAGCGAGGTGGGAGTTGGTCCAAAACAGAGCTTTCCAATTTTATTTGGCACTTAAATCCTGCTATTTTTGAATAATAGTCAAAAAGATAAAGGTCTGTCTTGCAGGAACGTCCTTGGACGTGGAAAAATGCAGCAGACAGGTGACTGGCAGGAAGTGAGAGCGGCTGCTCACACGCAGATGCAGACGACTAAATAAGTTTTGAGATCATCGTTCCTGTTCAGGTCTTTTCCTTTGATTCTTCAGATTATTTTTATGTCAGAGGCAAATAAGAAACAAAGACAAATCTGCGAAATGATGGGCTGGAGTGTATTGGAGCAGGAAAATAAGCCATTTACACCACTTCCCGGTTTGCCATGAAAGGCAAAATCATTCACAATGGTGAATCATGGCAGCTTGAGCTGCTTGAAAATACTGCTTTCTGGAGTTAAATTGCTGCTGGCATGCATGGACTAAACAAAGATGTTAGTTCAGTTCATTTAAAAGTACAAGTTTTCTTTAGCTTTGATTTCACATGTGCTTTTGTAGTGCCAATGGATCATCTTGTTTTCTGACAGGTGACATTTAAGAGCATCTCTCTGTTTCCTTTGGGGAGCTACACAATTTAAAAGAGAAAACTCCATCAGAGATGATAGAGAAATTCACTCACTCCCATCTCCAAAAGCCAAAATAGCAAAATGAGGTATGAGTCACATCTCTTCACTGCTTCTGGTTAAAGTGTCTGATTCTTCTCACTGACACAAACATGGATTTTGGAAAGAAATCTTCTCCTTCTGGGTGAAGGCATTAATTCATCCAAGTTTTTTTATGAGGATCTCCTTTGCATAGACTGAGTCAGCTGAGTACCTCTGAGTTTTAGAGATATTAGAGGTACTTTTACAGGAGCCGAATGTTACATCTCGAGAATGTATTTTTTGGCAGTTCTTATTCCTTCCCAGATTTTGTTGACAGGAGATAGGTGGTTTGTTACAACAAAAACACAGATCCTGAAATTCAGCTATTTGGAGGGAGCTAGGTGGGAGAAAATCTTTCGAAGCCTAGATTTAATAGCAAATAGGTGCTTCTTCAGCACAGCAGTTCCTGCCTTTCTGGCTCCTCCTGTCCATGTTGTTCCCTAGAGTTTCATACCTTTCTCTGGCTGCAGGGAGCAAAACTTGTTCCCTGCAGCCTGAATTTTCTCGGTCTGTTCTACCAAATTTAACCTGCATGTACAAGGGCAAAATATCTGACAAGACCATCTGCTGTGATGCCTGCTTGTGCCAAAGCCTTCCATTTCTTTCACACTGTCAAGGGGGGATTTATCTGCTGTATGTGTCTAGAAGCACTCCTACCCCTGAGCTGATGGTTTGGATTTCCTTTGTACTTGACAGACAGATCATAAGATTTCATCTCACCTCAAACTGGGCATTTAAGCTGAGTCCTCTGAACAGTCTCCCCCAGGGCTCAGTTTCCTGCAGCCTGGGTGAAGCTGATGTGGAGTCGGTGGTGGTGGATCCCGGCGTAGGATGTGTGCAGACAGCAGAGGGTGCTGGAGTTTTTTTCCTTTCAATGCACCTCCAAGGTTGCGGGATCATTGTAACCTAAAATCAATTGGCTTTTATTCTGATTGCTGAACACACAGAAGCCAGGCAGGTACAGCATGAGAGGAGGTATTGAACTTGAGTTAAATGGACAATGTCACCTTCAAAAGTCACACCTCAGCCAAAACTTCTGTATCTACCAAATCAGTAAGTGAAAACTGAGATTATCATGATACGAATCAACAGATTTTACTTTTTAATTTTTTCTTTACTAGGATTTTCTTCCCCAAACATTTTAAAACTCCTTCCCCCCGCCCCCCTCCCCGGAAATTGGAAAAAAGCCTCTAGAGTCCTTTATTTCAGAGAAGTCAGAGTCCAAAAAATTTTGCTCTGTCAGAAATACGACTTGCAGACATCCTCAACCTCCAGCCAGTTGCCTGTACAGAGTTTTACAGATCAGAGTAACAATGTTGTCAGCTGTCATCTTGCAGCAACATTCAGATTGTACAACTAAAGAGCTTCACCCAGGACCGACAGTCTCATGGTCCAGGGCTGTAGGAAGGGGTCCCCTGTAAATGTCACTAGTGAGGCTTTCAAGAGCAGGATTTAAAAGAAACAAGGGCAGCAAGCCAGGCTGCCAGGCTGTAAGACTAGAATAACTCCTTTAAGCTCAACAGAACTTAATTGACTTAAAATTCTCAAAGCCAAGCTTTCCCTGTCAAGTTATGGATGTCCTGGTTGGTTGCAGAATAAGTCTGAAATTCAGACTTGCTCTTCAGATCCCACCCAGGTGTGCCATGAATGAAGAGTCTGAGGACTATGTTTTGGGCTGTGTCATATGTGCTGGCACATGTACTGTTGTTTTTGGTGGTGCTCATGGCAGGGAATAGGAGTGAGTGTAGGGCACCAGCCACTTCACCTTCCTGTTAATGCATCCTTACATCCATCTGTGTTTAAAAGCACAAATTTCACACCACAGGTTACAGCCCCAACTGATGTAATGGCCAGGAATAAAACTTGGGAGTGACTGGCTTCTCGCCTATTTATTAATCTATTAAATCACACAGTCTCTCTCCTGCTAACTCTCACTGGTTACTGGGATTGCTTGGCAGCAGCAAGCCCAGGCCAATGTCTGTTGCTGGCTCTGTTACCACATCAGTTTGGTTGCCAGCTCAAGGGCATCCAGTCAACAAATGTCTTATTTTTGGATTCTCCAATTCTCCAGAGACCATTGCTATGAAGAATGACCTCCCTTACCTCATTCACCTTGTTTGCCCAGATAGTGTCGTGGCTATTGCATGAGTCAATTGTCCCATGGAGTGGTGGTCTCATTGGGATGTTTTCATTAGCATTTGAACCAGAGCAGTGGTTGGCATCTGCAGGATGGTTTAGATGAACACAGAAAAGTCTATATTTTAGTCATGTTAAAGCTATGACTAAGCTAACAAAAGTCAGGAAATCCAAACTGCAGACTGACAGGTTGTCCTTGGATTGCCCTGCCATGTCTAGGCAAGGGATGGCAGCACACCCGGGATGGAGTGTTGCAGTCCATGGGGAAATGCTTCCCTCTACAAGGTACTAAGGGTGGAAGAGCAGCTACAAATACAGTCAGGACTTTGATGGGTTCATTTCTCTTCTTTTTAAGGTCAATCTATTCTACTTCAGCAGTTAATTTCTTTGTTTTCAAAAAGTCATTTTGCAATGATCTGTGGCTTCCTCACATTGAAGAAGAAATCACCTTTTTGGATCAGAAAGTCAGGGTGCTGAAGAGTATGTACATTGGTGTCTGTGGCTCATGGGGCCTCTTGCACAGCAACTGCTTCCCAATGTGAATGTGCCATGTCCCACTTGTCTTCTTCTGTAACCAATATGACTTCTCTGTTTTGATATTTTTTTATTTATTTTTTTCCCTCATATGTGTTTACAAGTGAAAGCCGTCTTTAGGAAATACTCTATGGGCCAAAATCTTCCAGTTTGCCTCCTGCAATAGAGTGCAGTAAAGACTCACACATTCTTATGCTCAACTATGGTTTTTAAGAATACTTGGAAAACTTTGTCTCTGTTTCTCATTAGAACTGGTAATATTATTCTGATGAAGCGAATATTCATAATTTCAAAATTTCTAGTTCTGTAGAATGTAATTCTTTTAAAACTTTATGTTTCTCTCATTATCAACATAAATGGGTATTTAAATTTTATTTTATTTTAGCAGTGTTGCATGTGCAACATTCAGTATTTATAGACTTTGCTGAACAGACTGACCCAATGTTAGGGTGGAATGGCTGGACAACTTGATGGAAAAAGGAATGACATTTAAATATAGGATTAAACTTTGCAAGCTGATAAGCAGCAGCAATCCCAACTGGAGTAATCCATGCTCTTCTCTGGGCACGCCATCGGTCCTGGTGGCCGCTATCTCTCAGGGCGGCTGGGAGTTACAATTGCCCTGCAACTTCCTCCCCTCTCCTTGCAAGGAGAGGATGGGAATTTGCTGAAGGCTTTTATCAGCAATATGCATCTGCCCCTATTCTCACTCAGCAGCTCTTGCCAACCAGTGGGAAAAGTCAGGCTAATGCATAATCTGCTCCCAGCTTGCTTCCTGCTGCCGTGCCCCAGGGATGGAGGAAGCAGACAAGTGGCCCTGCATGCTCTCTCTTTGCCAGGCTCAAAAGTTCAAGAGGATCAAAGACAGAAGAGAGTTTCTTGCTCCCTTTTTCAGGGATATTGCATATTTAATGCTGGAATACAGTGAAAGTCTGTAAAGATGAGTTATATGGGACAAAACCTAGATGAACCTTATGACACCAAGCTCTTTGGACACCTGCTGAGTGAATTTTGGCCACTTGCTCTCTACAGTCTGATGTAATATTAAGGTGCCACCTGAAGAGTGTTCCAGTTAGAGGAGGTGTCTTCGGGTTTCAGTTTGTACTTTTGCTCCACCTGCAGTTTTAGTGTACCTGGGGCCACCACTTGTTTTATTTCTTTGCCAGTTCAAAAAACTTTTGCATCAAGAGTTTCTCTTGTGTCTACAAAAGTGATTTCTGATGAATTGTGAGGCAAATATCTACTCCTGGTGCACATAATTTAAATAAGTTTGGTTGGAGCTTCTGGGTATGAAAGACCAACATATAATGCCAGAGGGTGAACACAGGGTGCATGGTGGGATCTGAACAATCTCCCACAACAGGCTGGAAACCATCAGCAAAATGCAGAGCAGAAGTTGTGCTGTTGCAAAGCTCCAGAAGCCCTCCAGGTGTGGACAAAGGCAGCCTTTTCATTATATATCTGTAGTCATTGGTGCAACAGGGTCTTCAACTCCAAATAAAGCCATGAGGTGAGACTGGTATAAACAGCAGGAACTGGTATAAACAGGAGGAACATGGTCTCTTGCCTTTGCTGATGGATGAATGGGAAAAAACATTGCTTGAGACAGAAAAACCATGTTTGCTCAGAACTAAACGTTTGAACTAGAACTAGACATTTGTTTCTCTGTTTTTTGAATTTTATTTTTTTCCCCAAAGCAACATAATTGGTGAAATTTTGCCTCCATTTAAATCATGGGAGTTTTGTCTTGGACTTTTGTGGTGCCAGAATTTCTCTCTACAAATTTTTTAGCACCTGAGCTTAGGTAGGGTTCAGAAGAAGGCAGCTGTGATTGGAAGGTTGCTCCCAGCCCTTCTGTGTTGTTTCAAGGCCTGGAGTTAACAGGCAGTCCCAAAGCATGGCACATAATGCATATCTGCATTAAATACACCCACATTATCTTACATCCCAAGCAGCCCAGATTGTCAGTAGACAATTATGGGTTTTGCTGGGTTTATTTTGATTGGCCTGCTCTCAGTTTTCCATAGTGGTACTCTATTTGTAAAAACAGATCATTAATGATAACAACAGATGACATGTGTCTGAAATATGGGGTGGACGAGGGAGTTAGTTTTTCTTCCTATTTTTTTTTTCCTGAGTGTCTGCACTTTGACAGCAAGTTTGCCAGGCTGTCACTTGGTTGAGAGATCCACAAGATTAGGACCTCATTGTGTGAATGTTTTCACAGCACTTGTTGCTATAAAGAATCTTCACACTTTGGTGGATGAAATCTGGACTCCTAGACACAAACTGTTAAGAAGCAATCATAACAATTAGCTAATGTGTCAACAATTAGCACTTTCCATCAACTGGCATTGAGTGGAACCTTCTTCTTATCCATATGCAGACAAAAATGCAATGATGTAGTAAAGAAAAGCAGTGAAGTTGGCTGGGTTCGTCCCTAGCTGTAGCCAGCAAGCTCCCATGGGCATTGTTTACAATGATTATTCTTCCATTATGATGTTATTGCACAGGTCAGGGGTGGTAGCTAGACTGAAAATAAGCTTTTTTTTTCCTCTTTTTTTTTCCTTTCTTTTTTTTCTTAAACTCTTGGCTGCTTTTATGAAAGTACAACAGAAACAACTGCTGTGAAAAGGTCAGCCAGTAACAGTACTTTAGTGTTTAACTGGTAAATATTTCAAAATAGTATTTCTAATATTTTACCATTTGGACGTTTTTCAATGCATCTCCAGCCCAGTGCGACTCAATCATTGTAAGATTTCCACGGTCTCCGCTGGGAATTCTTTACAATGGGTACATTATAGTCTGTTACTGTATCTACCACTAGTTGGTCAGAATTTGTTTTAATATCTTTTTATACGGTATGTTACTGGCAGTAATATAAAAAACACTGTTTTCTCAAGTATTTTACATATCTCCACATGTAAGCACTGAAGAGAACTGAAGATAGGTCTTCTGACATGGCCTTGCAGCCACTCTCACCCATACAGTAGTTTCTTAGAGGACAATGCATTTGACTGGAAAGAAGATCAGTGTCTTCTCCAAGGAAATGTTTTTTGGGAATGCTTCCTGTAACTCATGGTGTTCGTAATGGGCTACTGTGAGATGAACATAAAGTACTGCAGCATCAGAGAGGGTTTCTCTGGTTAATTGTGGAGCTGGAGCCAAAGCAAAACCATCTTAAAAAGGAGCAGTGCAGTTTCTAAAAGTAACACGCTGTTTGACTGCAAGCCAACAAGACTGATCTAAAACAGGGCACAGTGCTGGAGCACAGCATCTTCTGGTACAGCACCCTGGGAGCCCCAGTCTGGAGCACGTGGGCATGTTTGGGAATTATTTGACAGCTCAATAAAGAAGATGTGGTAATTTGAACAAAAAACTGGTGGTAAGGATGCAAATAAAAACAACAGTAATCAAAGTTTACTGATTTCTCTACGTTTAGCATGCGCTGTAACAAGGGAAAAGAACAACTCTGTGTTTTAGTAGCAGATGCACCATCTCCTGAAATCTGTCCAAATCTCCCCTAGCCTGCATATCCAAGACCTCAATGTACCTCACTTGCCTTCTCTTAATCCTAGTTCTTCCCTGTCCCCTCCTTCCAGTCTGGGACATTGTGATACTGAACAAATGTTTGAGATTTTTGGAGTGGCAGGAGGTGGGGGTAGGGGAGCATAATTACACTAAGGATTATTAATATGGGAAATATGGTCAATAAATGTGAGAGGGGTTGAGTAATGCAGGAACATTCTTTACAAATTCTTTAGCAATGGAGTAGGCAGAATGCCACAGACAAAGAAAATCCTCTGAATTGCAAGCTTGTTCTTATGGCTTTTGCCAAGATGATGACAAAACCTGTTCTTTCTTCCTGCATTAGGACTCCTATTCAACAATACACTTAAACATGTTTTTAAATTCCGCTGACATTTGAAAGCACTGTTGACTTTAATAGGACTTAAGCACCTGTTCATGGTTAATTGTGTACTTTCAGGGCTTTTCTTGAAGGAAAAAAAAAAAAGATGGATAGACTTAGGCATGTGCTTAAAGTTAAGCAGGTGCTTAAGTGCTTTGCAAAGCTGAGGCCTTAGAACTGAGCCTAATCTCCTCTGAAGTCATAGAATGGCTTTTCCCTGCAGCGTGCCTGGTGTGGAGGAGCAAGTTGTTTAAGTGATAAAATTAAGATATGAGAAATATTTAAAAGAATATTTTTTCAACAGCACCCCGCACTGACACCTGAATTATAAAATTAATTTACAACCAGACTAAGTTTACTAAACCAAAGCCTCTTCAAACATTTACAGCTACAAGTACAGATAACATCACTGGGTAACTCTGGAAAAAAGGTCTTTTTTTCATTTTTGCATTAATACTAGAGTTGCTCCTGGCCAGCGCAGGGCTTGATCACCCAAGCGAAGTAGGATCAACAGCCCATGGGTAAGATGGGAGAGGAGAAATGCTTTTTTTTCTCTGAGAAAGGACTGCTTTGGCGTAGGTACTGATTCAGGGTTCAGAGAAAACTGTGCCAGAGATGTTTTTCCTGCCTCTTAGCCTGGAATTAGGCAACAAGCTTTTGGGTGATGGTGAGATTACAGCATCTCATTTTTCTTGAGAGCTGCCCTGGATGTATCTTCATCTCCCTTCCTTGTCTGAGAGGAGAAGACAAGGCTTCTGCTCTCTTTCCTTCTCTTGGTTCATATTATAAATTCCCCCACATCAGGGACTGTCTTGTTGGAAGGTGATGACTAATGCTCAGTGAAGTGGATCCTGCTGGGGGCTTCTGAGTAGTACAACAGTGTGCTGATTTTGGTTGGGGTAGAGTTAATTTTTTTCACAGTGGCTAGTATGGGGCTGTGTTTTACATCAAAAAATTAATAAAAAGTATTAAAAAAAAATTAGTAGCCAAATGAATGTAAATTTGGGGATCAAAATCTTACTTTAAGGTTAAAACATGGTACCTTGTCTTTTCCCCTCCAATCATCTATTCAGTGTGGAGTGGAATAGCATTTATGTTTTCTTATGGCCAATGTCCTGAAAGGCTCTCTCCAAATGGGATTATCTGAGGTGTGGTGTCAGTGTGGGTGTTACCATCAAAGTGTGGACATGCAACCACTGTCCTCTTGAAGAAACCAGAAAAGGTGACTTAAACCTTTCTATTCCCTGTGACTCTCAGCTGTTCTTGCACTGTGTGGGCAGGCTGGACTGCAGGAACAGTGTGGGGCATTGGTAGGGAAGGGTGGTGGCTGGTGCAGATCTGAGGTGTGGATCCTGTTCCATGGGGGGGCTGGACCTTGGAGATGCTGCAGAGATGATGGTGATGCACCATGCCAGGGCAAATCTGAAAACATAGCTGCCCTGGGGAGTGAGCAGGTCCTCCACTAGCACATTCACCACAAGTTTTGCCATATTTGGTGGTTTTCTCAAAGCCCCATTCAGTACTGTAAGTGACAATACTTTTCACAGTAAAAAAAAAAAAAAAAGAAAAGAAAAGAAAGGAAAAAAGAAAAGAAAAGAAAGAAGTTGAAGTTTCCAGCCTTTGTGGTAGCAGAGATAAGTTGGAAAGTGTGAGCTAAAGCCATTCCTACATAAAAAGGCAAAGCATTAAAATCCAGCATGCATTTGTAACAGCAACAAAAAACCCCAAACCCAAAATAAACCCAAAACTTTATCTGTATTCCTTGCCAAGTGAATTTGGGTGGTGGAGGTCAGCAGCACTGTCTTGTTCATGGGAAGTGAGGGATGTCCAGCGCAGGTTCCCCTGCCTGGGATTCTGAGATTTAATCCCTTCACCATAAAACTGTGATAAAGTTAAATGCAGTTTAAGTGATTCAGGGGGAATTATGAGGCTGTGGCTGGAGGGATGGATTCTTCGCCTGCCTGTAAGGGTTTTTGGAGAGGATGTACATAAGTCAGCTGGACAGGAGGAGTTTTATCCTCAGTCAGGAATCTGGTAATCAGAAGCAGAGTGTTTCATATGAGAGCTGCCAATTCCTGTCCACTCTGTATCGCAGAGTATCAGGAAAATGGAAAACATTAAAATTCTTTTTTTTCAAATTCATCTTATTTACAAAACATTCAAATGGGAGACTGGCAAGCAATCCTCACCACTGCAGACAGGAGAGTAAAAACAAGGACAGCCAGGTGCTCCAAATAAGAAAATGTCAGGAAGGCTCTACATCTCCGCAGAGCAGCCTGTGCTATAAATTGTGGCAATGCCATCACTGTGACCTGGAGCCTGGGGGAAGAGAATAGTATAAAAATGATAAATCACATCCAGAGTTCCAGATCTTAATCAGACAAAGAAAGCTGGTTCCATTGTCAGACAGATTTATATAATCGCTTACTAATAACGTCGTGTTCTTACTCCAGGTTTTTTTTTGTAGGTGTGGGGTAAGACCCCAGATAACAATCCTGATGTCACATCTGTCCTGATGTTGGAAGTTACCAGTGCTCTTCCAGCCTGAAATTCTGCATTACACAGGCAATAGTTTCCTTGCATTAATAACTGCTTGAAGTAGAGCATCTCTCAGGAAAGCAGTGAATCCTGCTGCAGAGAGAGTGCCGCATCTGTGATGAACTTTCCTAACAATTATTTTTGGTTGTGTTTCTCACTGCAGTTGCTCCAGCTTCCAGCCACTGCTTTCATTATACATCCATTTACTTCAGCTCCAGAGATTTCCATGGTCAGACCAAAGTGATCTTCTTTCCCCCTACTCTCTCTGTAAGCTAAAGAAGCTGTTCCCCATATTCTTCTGTCAAAGGCGCACTTTCTGATTTTTATTGCTTTTCTTTTGAATTCTCTCTAACGTTTCACACTCTTGCTCACATTGGAGGTATCAGACTTCATGTCAGTTTTCCAGGGGTATTGTCTTTGGTGCTATTCCAGTGTCATCACTGCTGTGTCCCAGGCAGGTCTGTCTGCTCCTGCCCATCTTTCAAGGGAGCCCAATTCCTCTGCTGACTTGTCTTCCCTACACCCAGATCTTCAAGTGTTGTATCTTCTGAATATTACTTGGGTGTTTCTTCCTTGTCATCAATTAAAAAATCTGATTGTGGTAATGCCAGAAAGTGATTCTCATAGGAGTCTTGGGAAATCATAATTACTTGACAATGATTTCTTGCCTTTATGTTGTGTGTTGGTGTCATTCTATTTGATCCCATTATAAATATAATATAAAATATAATAAATTACTAGTAAAGTCTTTGCCATATCTCAGTTTCTAAAATACCATCTAAGGATATCCAGCCAAATATTTTGAATAGTTTAAGAATATTCTGTGACCATAACCACCTTTGTCAGACAAACATATAAAAAAATTGCATTTACTTTGATAGGCTCTATTATCTATAAATACATAACAATTAGCATCAACTATAAATGTCTTACTTCAATTCTTAAGGAAGAAAGCCTTGTTGGTTAAGAAAATAACAGTAATTTGCCTGCTCTGATATCAGCTCGATCTGACTTTATACCTGGCACATCTCAGATTTCAGAACCAGGCTGGGTTTCCTTTAGTCCTCTGAAACTGGCACTTTCTTCTTACAAATCCAGAGTCACAATTCAGAGGGTGTCTCCTTCAACTGGCATAAAACTCTTGCATGCCAATTTTTTGATAAGTAAATATAAAAAAATTCTGGCATTCATAGGTGCAATTTAATTGCCTTCTGTGTTACTTTCAGATTGGGCCACTATTGCGTATTTGTGTGCTATGAAGTTTTCCCCAAAATATTTTTCAGAAGAATCTGTTTGAGCATGTCTTGTTTTTCTACCTTATTTTTGACAATTACCTACTACCATAATTCAGATCCTTTTTGTTCCTACTGAACTCGAGTTTTTCTTGTGTCATTATTTTCCTCTGGCAAATTTCTGTAATTTATAGCTTGGAATTAACATTTATGGCTCTTAGCTTCCCTCTTTTCTGTTATATTTATACCAGCTCCCACTTCCCTTCTAAGTGACACTGTTTTATAGGTTTTCTGTTTGTTTTGTGGTTTTTTTTTTTATTTTTTACTTTTGTGGTAACTTATGTTCTCAACTACAAAATAAAGCCTTGTAAACATCTTGTAAAATATTAACTGATCTCAAGTATCATTCCTATACTTCCATTTAATGTCTCTTTTTCCACTGAATGCTTGGATAATTGCTTTTAGCTTAGTAAAACCATCCCTTAGAGCAGTAAGTGTGTTAACTGGTGAGACTTTTATTCTTATTGCACATAATGAGCGTAATTAATGTGATTTCATGAAGACTGGGTGTCATCAGCATATTGCTGTAATCCAGGTCATCAGAGTGCATGAATCCCAGTTGAAACTGTATTTTCCCAAACTCCCATATTCCTTTCTAATTAAATTGGGGATACTCTGATTGCATATTTTGTTGCTGAGGATCGTGTAATCAGTCAGGGTAAGATTGTATATTTATACTAGCTCTGTAGTCACAAAAACACCACCACAGAAAGATCAGTATGTTGGGAGATGTCTCTACACAATCCTCATTTTCCTTGGAGCAAGGCAAACCAATGTGGGGAAATGTGTGCCCCTGCGCTGTGAAGCGTGCTGTCCAGACACCTGTACATAACGTGGAGTTAAAGAGGGGAAATAATAGGGAAACCATTTCTGTTGTCATTTCCATTTGGATCATCCTCATCATCACATTTCAGGGTGACAGGTACAGAAATAATGTGTGAAAGTCTCTTTCCATGGTGCATTTTGAAAGGCTGCACCTGCATTCGAGGAGTTGGTCTGAAACAGGCGTGAGATAGGGATTTGAGCTGTTTGTGTGTGCAGGAGTGCATGTCTGTATCTACAGAAAATTAAATTATGCTTTAGAGCCAAATACATTTGAGTGGACTGGGAAAGACTCTTGGGAAGATGCGGGGGCTTTTTGCTATGATATTTTCTGGTAATTAAACAGTTCTCTATTTTATAATAGTTAGTGAAAATGAGAGTGGTTGGAAGGGTTATTTCTGTCTGTTACTATTAGATTCTCCAGATTTGCTGACCCTGAATAATTAAATGTTTTTGATCACTCTGTTTATATTACCTAGAACTGAAGTAATTCTGATCCTTCAGCAAACTTGAAGCACAGCATGGAACTTACTGAAAGGCGCCAAAAGATGAAACATTTCAGTTTTGTGGTTCACATCCGTCTGTCCTGAGACCAGGAGACCATTATAATACACTTAGAGCATTTAAAAGCTCCTCAAGGTTGAAAGCCCTGATTAAGGCAGTATCTGTTCACGTGTGGGAGTCCTGCCTGTGCCAAACCTGGGAGGAAGGAGCCCTCGGGTCCCTCTTCTATGGGAAAAGATGTTAATGATGTTGGGTAGTGGGGGAAAAACAAGGGGAAAATGTAATCAAGGAGGCCCTGACACTGAAGTGAAAATAGCAATGTACACATCCATCAGTTTGTACTGTTTTTACAGAGAGTATAAAATATTTAAACTGAAGCCATTAATCATCCTGCTCCTCCGTTCTAATCCATGGGAACCACAGGAGGTCACCAAATATGCATTTAATATAAAAGAATGAAAAATATTGGAGGGAAAAGTAGTGTAGTCTAATAGTTAGAAATGCTAAAAGCAAAAAAAAAAGCAAGAGAAGTTTTGCTAAAAATGAAAATATTATTTTCATAATATTCTGTTGGAAAATCATTATATTTTGGGCAGAAATTCAAAATGCATTTAGAACTAGTTTAAAAAAAATACTTAAGATGAAAATTGGTTTTACTTCTTGATCTTTTAAAGACAGTGCTGGATAGGAGCACTCTTTATTTTGTTTATTTTGATAAAATCCCAACATTTCTCATGGAAAACAGATGCTTCTTGCATAAGCCATTTCCAGGTTCACATTCCAGGTTTCCATCAGGTAATTTTGATGGATGTTTTAAACCCCTCACACTTCTGGGTTTTGTGATATTGCTCCCCAGTTTTAATACCTAAAGGTGAGCGGCGAGGGAGATGGGATGGGGGAACTTGGTCTGCTTTCACTGAATGCTTTGGGTGGTGATGTGGAGAGGAAAATACAAGGACTGTTGCTAAGCTGCATCTCTGTGATTTATCCAGTATTCTTCGAGTTTCCTGAAGTAAGCCGGGCTATTTATTAATTTATTTATTTACTGTATTATGATGGTGCCTGGAGTCAGAACTCGCAGTGCTGGGAAGGGATACCTCGGTGCAGGGAGGAGAGGGGTGGCAGAAACAGACTCACTGCTCAGTTGAGGGATCGAAGGAGGAAATGTTTCCATTATCCAAAGGTATCCCATGCCTGCTTTAGGAGCTCATGGGTGTGCTAAGCAAGAGCACAGAGCACTGCTGTCTGTTGTGCCGCCTGGGAATGTGGGGAGAGACAGAACACACGGCACAACTATGGGTTTCCAAAACCTGCTTTCAGCTTTGGCACAATACAGCCACTGTGGAAGAAGACATTAGGAACAAAAAATAAAGCTTGAAGCTTCAAGAACAAGCTGCCAGAATTATTAAGAAAAACATCAAAATGATGCCATTAAAAACAGATGTGGATTCTATAAAGTATTGAAAAGAAAATGTTTAATTATGAGCCTTATGCAAAACCCATCAAAGTTGGATTAATATTATAGTGCTGTTGCCGTAGAAGGTTTAAGTAGTCCATGGTGGAACATTAATCTTTCACTCCTTTAAAAATAATGTTTTCCTTTTGTTGATGACAAATTCCATCTCTTCACTGTTGAAATCATATATCCAGATTAATAGCATCTAACATAATGAAATCAAAAGGCACAGGTAATATGGATTAGTTTAGAAAACAACAACAAGGGGAAAAAAAAGCCCCAGGGGGAAAAAAAAGCTTCACTGGATGAGTGGTTTTGTCAACATCACTGTATTTTTTCCTGTTGTTAAAGGATGAAGAGGTAGTCTCTGTTCATAGGTATCCTTGTCTGTCTGGGGTATTGTGTCATGGATGTACATCCATACTTTTCTAGTAGTATGTCAAACAGAGGATGCTTTACAATTTTTTGGGGTGAAGGAGTCTCATCTGTCTTGAGTTTCTGGAAGACTGCCCATAGCTACACAATCTGAACACCTCTGGCAAAAAGTGCTGCCTCTCCCAGCTCAGCTGGCTGGAACAGTTAGAAAGAGTTTCTGTAATTTTATTTAATAAATGTATCTGAAGTGTGGAGTTGGTGGTGCAGGGAGGGTTATTTTGGGAATGTAGGGGTGCTTTTCTCACCCTCCCCCTTGCCATGGCATTGCACTGTCCCCTCTGTCTGTGAGGGCTCTGGCCTGCCTTGGTGGGTGCCATGCCCACACAGTGTTCCACACTGCCCAGCGTTCCCCATCCCTACTGGCATCTGAGCCACCCACCTGCATGAAACTCCCCGGGCCAGGAGTTTCAGACATTTTCCTTCTTCATGAATCAGAGGAGACGGCAAATTTTTTCATGTGTCATAATGCTTTTGAATTGCCCAGGGAGGTTGTGGATGCCTCATCCGTGGAAGTGTCCAAGATTGGGCAGGGATCTGAGCACTAGTGAGTGTTATCTCTGTCAATTGCAGGAGACTGGAATGAGGTAATCTTTAAGATCCCTCCCAACCCAAACCATTCTGTGATTCTATGATTTTTTTTCCCTTGTGAGGTTGGATGCAGGTGTGAGCTGCTGCTTTGGATGGGAGAAAACCCCGAAATGAAATCTTTCCCTTCAGACTTTGTCATTCTGGTGTCTGAACTTGGACCTCTTACATAAATAAGGCAAGAAGATTTTGTTCCCTAGTTTTTTCTCAACACCTGTTCTTTCTTTAGAGCTGGGCCATGGTGCTTGGTGCATTAACCTGTGTGTTGGGATTCACTGCCCCAGCCTTCCATCACATGTCTTTCCAATGTTTGCAACCAACTCTCTGTGCACAAAGCTCTACCTGTGCTGTTCAGGATTCAACTGCTTTATCAATGAACCAGAAGGTTAAAAACCTGTTGCTGTATTCACTTAATACAACAGGAACAATTTTTCTTTTTCCCTTCCATTACCCCCCCCAAAGAAAATTAAAATAATCTGTGCTATATTGAATCACCAGGTACACCAAAAACAGGCCCTTATTTTAGCAAAAAAATCAACACTAACTGCCAAGGTAGATTTAAGGTATTCATTACAAAATATTTTGTCCTGGGCTTTAAGAATAATGCACTTTCACTACAAAGAAATGGTTATTCCGAATATTGGAATTTTTTTTTTTTTAGTTATTTACAATAGGTTTCAAGATTTAGAATTACCATGAAAGATTTACTTATATTGCAATTCATGTAAAATTTAAAATCAATAAAGCAAATAAATATAGTTTGTCTGGCTGAATCGATTACCTCCTATGCTAACGCAGCCCTGCAATACTGCACTTTCTTATCTCCAATGTCATCTCCAGTGAGAGTTCCAGGGTTGCAATGGTGTTGTGTTATCATGTCCTTTGCAACATACTGTGCCTCTGAGTCACTTGCCACTTCAATATTTCAAACCTGAGTTTTGAGAGTCACCTCCCCCTGAATGGGGGGCTGCCAGTGCTAGGAGCCAGCCTCCTCCCCCTCGGAGCAGCCCCGTGGATGGAGAAAGGGAATACTGCTGCCAAAACAGGGGCAGGTACCTGAGCTCCGAGATACCTGAGATGTGCATGGGAAAGTGCTGAGAGATTCTTTGACAGGGCAACCCCACTGGAAAGGGAAAAAAGATTGCTTCTTGTTTTCCTCACTTTTTGTCAAGGACTCCAATACTTAGCTTGGGGACAAATATGGTTTCATTTTTATGTTTTGTTTTTGTTTTTTGTTAATTTGTAGGATTTCAATGGTGATAAAAAGCAAATGTGCTCATCCAGCTGTTGCACTGGTATTTTCCTCAGCATGAGAGATGGAGCAATTGTTGTGTGCACAGAAAGAGGAGAGACCCCTGGTGATGGATTTTCATTGGGTTTGTCCTCTTTTTCATATAGATTTCTTGGTCAGTTGTCAAAGGTGATACACTTTTGGAAGATGCCCTGAAATTCCACACTGAGGGAAAGCTTTTGATCACAAATGTGGTAGCCGTTCCAGGTTTTACCCTTGCCTGTCTCATTAATGTTCCCCATGGAAGCACAAATGATAACGTGAGCCATGGACCTACCTTGCAGTGCTGTCAAATGTGTTCAGCAGACACAGCTGCACCATTCATAGGATTTGCAACAACAATAATCTAAAACTGATGAGCTTTAAAAACATTGGATTTACTTATTAAAAAAGGAAACACATAAATACAAATGCTTTGATTCTGGGTCTGGCAAAAGGGTAACCATTTTTACAGCCACACAAACACTGTTCTTTTAAGGCAGTACTCCGGTTTCATGTGAAGTGAAATGTTCCCTTTTTATTACTTGTGAAAGAAAAGAAAATATCAACCCCGTCTGTCAGTGTTGCTGTTGAGTTTAAGATGGAGCACCCTTCCGGAAGCTGTGAGAGAGATGTCTATAAAATGTTAGGCAGACTTTAAAGGAAAACAAAAAGGAGAACGGAAAACAGAAAACAAGAGGGCATAGTGATATAATAATAATAAAAAGAGGAGTAGATCTCTCTGGTTTAAGTTAAGATAAATTCAAGTGAAACCAGTGATGTTGTGCTGCATTTATACGAGTTCAGCAGCAAAACATTTGTGTACGTCCAAAGACGCATGAATTCGAGCAAATAAATATAAGCTATGTAATCAGTTTTATTTATTTTCTGAGTCATGTCTGCTGCATGGAGTTGAAGAGGCTCCAGTCAGAGGAGTGGAATTGTCCTTCAGGCCAGAGTGGATGGTGAACTTGGAGCACTAAGTCACAAGAAGTTGCAAGATCTGTAGCTGCTGGAAGTTTTGCAGGTGATTTTGAGCACGATGTGACTTTAGCCCAAATCCAATTCTTATACCATCCTGGTCAGCCTTTGAGAAAACAAGATATGCTGGACTGGATATGTGCATTAATGACCAGGTTTCCCAGATGCAGAGTTGTACAGCTCCTGAGGCTGTTTCTCACTGGAAAACTTGGCCAAGATGTAGGGAATTGGGCTAATTAAGAAGATGTTAAACACAGCTCTGCAGTAACAGCAGCTGACTGGCATGCTGTCTGGAACAGGAGGCTTACTGAGCCTGACTCTCACGAAGCCGAGAAAGGAAGAGTCTGTTGTTTTATTAACTGCAAAATTGTCTTTGATTGCATTAGCACAGCTCTCCCACAGCAATGCAGCCTAATTTTCTGGGGAAGGCGGAGTGGGTGCCCGCAGGGGAACACAGTGCTCCGAAGGTCAGCCCAGGCTTTCATTTTTTTCCCCCCGTTTTTTGATAAAGAGTCCTATGTTGTTAGAAATGAGCAGTGGTGGTTGCCCTCCTAAGTACCTACAGATAGGCTTGAACAAGTGCTTAGTTTAAAAACTACCGAGCGTCAAGTCAAGAGACTCGCTGTCCTGTTCTGCACTGCTGGGAATCAGAGCACTTCTCCTGGCGCCGAGATAAGGGGAAAGAAAGGGTCTGTAGTCACCCATTCAGAAATGGTCAGAAATGCCAGCCCAAACTTTTGAGATCTTTTTTCTTTTTAGTTTGTTTATTTAATAAATAGGTAAATAATTAATCCCATACATTGCCACTTTTAATTCTATTATCTCCTGATTTTTCACTGAGGAACATAAGCTGTGTCCCTATACAGGGTGACTGAGGTTTAATTCTGCATCCAAGAAGTAGAAAAGCTCTGCTGCTCTGCAGGAAAAGCTCGGTCCATGCAAAGCAGAAATGCTCAGGACCAGCCAGGAATATTTCTAAGCATATGTAATCAGCACCAAGCTCGCAGACTTTATTTAAACCTTCAACTTTTCTACACTTAGATTGTCAAACATTTCAAGCCTATCCACCAGGTCATCCCTTCCACTCCTCTTGTTTAGTTTTGTAGAATTTGATTTTTTTTAAATAGTTTTTTTTTTTCTTTTCAAGTAATGAAAACATCATCTCCTCCCTGGGGCAGGCAGGGGCATTGGCATCAGAGAGATTTTCCTTTTAAGCCTGAAGATGTTGATCTGGTTCCCTGATGCTTGATGTGGTGCCTTTAACTCAGCCACCACCACAGTGATTTCTTCCCATCATTTCAGAGAGTTCATGGGAGTAAAGCCACAGAAATATGTAGCTGTGGTGCCAGTCACCATTTACTGACAAATACCATGTAGCTTGTGAAGGATATATCCACGAATATAGTATTTCCTCTGAGAGGCGTGATATGATAACAGACTGTGGTTTTAATTTTAATGGCTACTATTGTGTGATCCTGTGCTGTTTGAGGTGCATTAATTAGGATGTGGGAATAGCTGAAAACAGATAAAAGGATGGGTCAGGCTGACAAGCTCTTGCATTGCTAACTTTGCCATATCAAGTATTTATATTGATCCAGCTACTGGATTCCTGCATATACCCCTCCACCCTGAGTTGTAGATAAGATTGAATTCATGTCTATGCTCATCCTTCTCAAGACAGAGAAAGAAGATACTGGAGAAGGGACATGATGTCAAATGGGTAACCTTGGCTTACTGAGATGCCTGGTTTTCTTCCTTCCATATATACAAACCCAGCTATAAATATCAAATACTCCCAGTGTCGCGACCTTTGGGTCTTATCCACACTGAACATTGAGAAGTTGCAGTGAACAAAGTGTGCAAAAAGTGCAAATGTAAAATAGGATCCTAGCCCTGATTGACTTAATTGCATACCTAGAAAGCTGTAAAGCTTCCCACAAAAAATATTTCCTCCTGGCACCAAATAGAGCATAAAAGTCCATAGAGTGTGAGGAAAATTTGAGGGTGTAGAGCAGGGGGAAAGCTTGGTTTGGCCCCACTCAGTGCTTGGTTTCTCTGTGAGGAGATGTAAAGGATGTTCTCATCACGTGCTCCAGGAAGCAGGATGGAGTTTCTTAGAGATGTCTGTGAGCAAAATGACAGGGTCTGTTTTCTGAGCTGCAGTTTCTGCTCCTATAACACAGAGGTTGAAATGCAAATAGATTTAGAAGGGTTTTAAAATTATTATTTCAGTCATTTTATTGGTCAGCTCCGGCTGCTGCCATTTCATGTTGGCGATGGCTGTCTTCTGTCCTCCCTTTCCACGTGTACACACAAGTCCCGTGTGATCCCGGGAACAAGTGCATCCCCCAGTGCCGTCGGGTTCCTCGTGGGCCAAGGGCCGCAGCTCAGTATTTCGCATGGCCCCACCATGCGAAATACTAGACAGTGCGTTTTTCTGCACTATCTCCAAAATCAGGCCCGCACCTCCTCCTCCTCCTCGTTTATCAGCCAGAGCACACAGATAACATCCTCGTGACGTGGCCCTGACCTTTGTCAACCTTTGTTAAGGCTCCATCTGAAGTCCGGCCGAGTGTTTGTAAACAGGATGTAATTAAGGCTGGGAA
Organism: Calyptomena viridis; assembly: GCA_013390005.1. NCBI lineage: Eukaryota > Metazoa > Chordata > Aves > Passeriformes > Eurylaimidae > Calyptomena > Calyptomena viridis. Next base: position 392,151 of record WEIV01010172.1, on the reverse strand, counting down.
CTGACAGCGCCTGATGGGAGGACAATGCGGAGCTGGCGGGACCCGGGCTGTCAGATGTCCGCCCGCATTGTGCTGCCGGTGCCGTAGTGGTAATTGGTGTCCTCTGGCCGAAGGAAGTGCACTCAACTCGGATTAATCTGCCGCAGTGCGGAGGCCATCCCTGCGAGCCCAAGTGTTTCCTCCGATAAACCCCTCCGGCCCCTCGGAGGGAGCCGGGAGAGAGCTGTGAAAGTCGAGACCGCGGTGACAGGTGCCCACCGAAAACTGGGAACAGGAAAGGTGTGGGGGGAGAAAAACTGTCAAAGACAAGATGTCTTCGCAGTTCGCCTTATCGGCCGGGCGAGCGGGACAGGTTGTGGCTTTATCGCGTCCCGGGGCAGCCGCAGCGAGCGCAGGAAGATGAGCGAGCAGAAGGGCTGGAGATAACGCCGGCTGCGGGGCAGGGCTGGACTGGGCTGCAGGAGAGCCCGTGGCAGCTTTGGAGCAGCAAGTTTATTCCCACATTTGGCTCAGGACAAAGTTTAAAATACATATAAATATGCATACATACATACATAAGTATAAAGTCTATATGTGCACGTACGTGTAAACACACACGCATGCATATGACTACTGAAACTCATAATTGAAGGAAGAATGTTTTTCTGAGCTTTTGGTTATTTATTTATTGTTTAACATTCTGATCAGGATTTATAGCTCATTTTGTAGTCCCGAACTGCTGCATAGATGGGAGTAGAATTGGCTTAATATAAGACTGAAGCCAACTATCCCATTTTGTTTTTCCACTGTTTGTCCAGGGATGAGGAAGAAGCTGGATTTTAAAATTTATTTTTCATCACCTAAAGTGAGCAAGTATGTTTCAAAGTATATCCCTTTAACTTTTCGTATTTACGAACTGACAGATGTCTGTCCATGTTAACCTTAAGTTAGATAAATATTCTTGGATGCACATTGATTTGAGAAAATGTATAGCATTCTTACTTTTTTGGCATACATGTGCCTAGAAATGTTGTGGCATATTTTTCTTGTAGGTTTAGATTACATCTTCATCTTAAAGAATGGACTGATCCCACTAATACTTCAGATTTAATCACTTAGTATTTCAGGCAGCACACTGGATTTTGTATTCATTAGGAGTTTCAAAAATTGTCATTTCAATATAAAAAATAAAAAGGTGTCCATGAACATGAATAAGTGAATATATGAAAAGTCATATGACAAGGTCTGTCTTAAACATATGGAGCAGATGCTTTAGAAATTCATGTAACAGCACTATGGCAGTTTCCCAAGGTAACCTCCTTCACAGCAACCAAGCATAGACCATTCACTGAATATTTTAAACCCTGTAATTTAGGGCTGGAGGAGTCAGATTGTGCTGCTAATGAAATCAATAGTTGAATTCATGTTCTATTTTGCTCCAAGGAAAGGTGAGCAATAGAAGGGGGGTTCGCCATATCCCAGCCCAAAAGTTGGGAAGGAAGAGGAAAAGGCGGCCACTGTATTGGGAGTGGCTGTACATCCAAATGACAAGGACTTCTAGGGAGACTGGGAGAAAAATGGGCTCAGATAACTTTTTCCCAATTTTTTGGGTATGCCCAAGAAGGAAGCCTTAAAAATAAAAATCCCTCACTAACCAAAAATCCACCTGTTCTCAGGGGAGAGAAGTGATTCCCAGCAGTCTACAAAGAGACTAGAAAAAATACTATATATATATACATATATATATATTTCTGTGTGTGCATGTAAGAAGATGAATGAGTATTTTTTTCCTCAATATGAGAAGGAAAACAGAAAAATATTCTTTGGCAGCTTTGAGAGTCATAGTTTACTCAGCTCAGAAATATGCCTCAAAGTTCAAACCAAAGTTGACCAATCCTCCAAAGCTGCTTATAGCTTCAGATAGTGACATTTGTTTCCAGATGTTAATGGGAATAAGGCAGAAAAGAACAATAGTGCCTGGAGCCCATTGAATGGGAATGCCTGTTTTCCTGTATTAGATTGTACATAGTTGTCAGACATCCATATCCCAGCGCTAGGAAGACAGGCAGGGAGCGTGGCCGTGTCAGAAGGTTTGCCAGGTTTGGTTTTATGTACATGTGTGTCTCGTCTGCAGAGCGGAATATGAAGCAGAGCCCTTCACTCAACAGCAGTAAATAAATACAAGAAAGCAAAGGGTTGAGTACAACGCCTTTGGGAGCAGAACAGGGCAGGAAAGCAGGGGAGGATGGACAAAAGCTGCTGAGAGATGGAAATGGGCTCGTGGCTAAAGAGAGATGAGGCAAACCGGGGCAAAACGGTTCCACTTAACCTGTCTAACCTGCTTAACTAAATAAACCCTTACTGCAACATGCAGTGGGTTTCCCTCAAAGACCACTGTCATTAGATGAAAGAGTTAAAGACAGAACACTCTGAAAGAATTAACTCTGATGTTTAAATATATTTTTGACATGTAAATACACCCAACAAAGAAAAAGGAACAAAATACCCAATGCAGTGAATTTAAGGTGTTTTATTTTTTGTTTGGGAAGGGTTGGTTAGGTGTTGGTCTTTTTTTGGTGGGTAAATCATTTTCTTTTTAAATGAAATTCTGTTTGACTGCATGAAATATGAACAGTAATTAAATGCACAGTCTGTGGGCCTTCCATACTTTAAAGCTCTTTCTTAAAAAAAAACCCAACACAACTGCTCACCTCAGACAGGCCAATTACCCAAGAATGATGGAGTCAAGAGGAAAGTAGCTAAATTTCTTTACTTGAATGATCACAACCACAAGCCAGTGATTAGTCCCTGCAGCACCAGCGGGGATGTGGTGGGGACACTCACATTGGAAGACTTCAAATAGTCATTTCCTTGGTTAAAATAAAATCTGACTGCACTAAATAGACAGTTTTTAATCTCAATTGGACATCTGAAGATTTCTCAAGCTGTTGTTGGCTGCAGCAGAAACAAATTTTTCTGCTTTGTTGATTAAACCAGTGGTCTCCACCATTGCTTATCGGCCTGCGACGAGCTGTTCTTTTTAATTAAAAGTGAGCCACCACGAGAGAGCAATTAACAGCTAGTAATTACTGTGCTCTTCAGAACTGCAACATTTTGCCTTTCATTCCAATTATATAATGGACAAGTGGCTTTTTGATCTTCAAATTAGTGAGCTCTTGTACTATTTGTTTTGAGGCAGATTTGGAAGGTTAATGATGGCCTGTGGTGGCACTCTTTCCACTGACTGATGTAAGACAAGAAAAAAAGGAGAAGGAAACAGGAATAGTCTATCAAGAAATGCAAATGCTGCCTTCATGATAATGAACAGGAGAAACACAGGCAACTTAATATGCAGGTTATTTAATACAAATCAAATAAGTGCTAGTTTTGGTGCTACTCCATGCTCTGGAATTATTTTTTTTTAAATAAAAAAAGTTTAATTAAGCATTTCAATATAGATTCTTTAGAGAGTGACACATAACATTTAACCGTTTGATACTTAATTGTGTTTTCCTTTGATTATGGCACCTATAGTTAAATGTTGTACAACATTACTGAGGCATTGAACTGTCCCCTAGGACATACGATGCATTGACTTTGTCTAAAATCTTTTAAGTAATAAGTCTTAATATATTTAATGGCCACTGTGCCCTTTGAGTACAAGGAGCCCTTACATCACAAACAGTTGTCTAATTTTAATTAATATTGATTTGCATCTCTTAAATAGAAACTATAATTGTTGCTGTTGCTTATGGCTCTGTAATAATCCTAGAGGATAGACATAGGGAATATGTTGTGTATATAGGAGTGTGTTTTAAAGAAAAGATCAATAGTACTGTTATTAGGGCAGGTCTCTGCTCTTTTGATTGGAACTGCTGCAATCAGCTGAGTGCTGCTATGCTGACACACAACAGTTGTGGTATTTGTATCTGATTTTTTTAACTTGTTATTATTGCCGGTATTACTTTTTTGTGTACAAATACAAACAAGGTTTGTGCTGGTCTCGGCTACCCTGATATTTTGGAAGGAGTCAACAGCTGTAATATTCTGCTACCTTCTGAGTGGATTAAGAATTTGGCGCTTTACTTTTGCTGTGCTTGGTTGGATTATTCACATCTGCACAGTTTAACAAAACCCCAGACCCCATTGAACAGACAAATTACAGATGTTGTGAAAAAAAGTAGGTGTCTTCAGTATGATAAATAAAACATAAATCTCTTTCTGTGGATAGCTGAAACAACAAGACCTGTGTTTAAATTTCTTCACATCCACTGACTTAGTTTTTCCTTGACTAAATACAATCATTAATTACACAAGTAGGTGTGACAGACCATAGGCAAACTTTTGCTTCTGAGATGTTAAAGATTTAGTCTTGCAGTTGCTTCTGTAGAAGAGAAATAGACTGATGATTTTCTTGGAGGCAGAATCAGGTTTATATTGCTCAGCAGACATTAAAAACTAATATAAAAATCATGTTTTTAAAAGTGTTTGGATTATGTTTTCAAGTGTTCACCTAAAACCTGAGCTGGAGTATGATACTGTAATTATGATTTTAAAAAAAGGCTCTGCAACCAGTGTGCTAAGCTGGTTACATGGCTTATGGTCTGCTGGATAACTGCAAGCTGAGCCCTTGAAAATACACATCGAGAATCTCTTCCCATGTACTGATGAACAAATGTTCCACTGAAAAAATTTTAGCCTGTGAAGAGTTTGGGACTAAACCCTCACAACAGGGCTTTGGAGGTGAAAAGAGTTGGAGAGCTGGAAAATAAAGTCAGAATTAAAATATTTCAAGAAGGAACTGGATGATATACACACATACAATCTGGAAAAAATACTTCAGGTGCTTGAAAGTTTAAATCTCTGTAGAGGAAACTGTTTTGCTGTATCAGACAAATGTTGACTTTTCAATTACAGGTTTGTTAAGGATCATGGACTGTTTTGGTTCACTGTCTAGAGCAGTCCTCCCAAGTGATTCCAAGTTTGAAGACGAATGTGTGCTCTTTGTTCTGGGCAGTACACAACTCCTCACAGTCATACTTGCTGTGGGCTGAGATGTCACCGTTGTGATGTTTCTCTGTATTGCAGGGATGTGGAGAAAGTATTAGGGCTGTGTTTCCCATTAGTTCTTATTCAAATAGTCATTTGAAGTGGTTCACAGTAGCTTTCCTTTGTTTTCTTAATTCGCAACCTGCTGGGGTTTCTCTTGGAGAGCTGAGGGGAAGGTTAGGATGAACACAGGATCTCTGAGGCACTGAAATGAACTGGAGTCATGCTGGGGGAAATGGATAGAAGAGAGTAAAGACTCAAACCATGAAAATTTAGGAAGGTGATTCTGGGAGAAGGATAGAGAGTAGGAGTTGGACTTATTTGAGACATATGCCAAAAGTCTTCTCAATTTTCCTTTGATTCAGCAAACCAACCCATTCCTTGGGTCTTGGCATGCCTAGGAGAGATGAGGTGTGTATATATCCAGGAATATCCTTAAGCAGTAACTGCTTCCGTGGAGAGAGTTGCCTCTCTCATTTCCTAATCTGAGAGCAGTAATGTTCCATGTACGTAAATATTGGTAGTTAGTAATTTTCCATGACTATGGCTGGTGGTGATTTCTTTTGCACTCAAGACCAAGTAACGGTTTCGTTGCTTTGCCTATTATCTGTCCCCTGCATCATGGCACTGATCTGGTATAATTCTGTATCTAAAAACACCCTGAGGGGATTCACAAAAGTATTGGTAAAAGGAATTGGCAAAATCATTGGGATAATTGCTGTGGCTTGATCTTGGACATTTCTAATATCTAATTCAATATAAATATGAACTTGACTGTGGTCATTTGTGCACCGCCTGCAGGGCAAAGGCATGTATGTTAAATGCTGACAGATCAGGATGACACCCAGTGTGCATGGATATATTCACATGTTTACCTATGCAGGATGCAAGACGGGAAAACCAAACCTGAAACACTGTGTGCTTAGGTGACATGTTAAGGAACAAAAGGTATAAAGGTTTCATCAGTGACAGAGCTGCACTTTAGTGTGGTGAAAGACTCTGGGGTTTTCTGATTCTGGTTATTGTTGTTGAAGCCATTCCTTTTATAAAATCAGGCAATGCTCTCCAGCCCTTTGTCTCACTTCTGCAATGGCCCTGGATCCTCTGTCTGACTTCTGCCCAGCTTATCCTGGTGGATATCAGTGTGAGAGGAGGACCCAGGCATTTGCTTCAACTCTTGCAAACTCTTCACCATATATCTACATCTTGGAACCTGAAGGTGAGCCCTGGCAGCAGCGCCTGCTGTGCTGTTCATCTCCTTAAACAATATATTCCCTTGATCTGCACACATATGGTGACTTCTATTAATGGGAGTTACGCATGCTGGGTAAGAGAAGACTAAACCTTTCCTACATTTTTACTAGTGAAATACTGGAAATGGGATGATGGCAGCCAACTAGATTGTGAGGACTCTTGTCAGAAATATGATTAGGAATTTGTATCCATGTAGCTCACATAGTAACAGACATGAGCCTCGAGCCAGAGATGAATAGTAGTTAATATCTAGAGAAGGCAAAGTGTTTGAGATGTTTAAATGAGAATTCCAGAGCAGATGAAAATTGGCCTCTGAGGGAATAACATTTTCTTTTTCTTCATAACTGTGGATAAAAATTCCAAATAGATCATCAGTATGTATATTGAGGTGAGATCACATTCCTGTGATATTGCTGGAAAATTCAGTAGCAATGTATTTTTTATTTTTAATTTTTTATTTCTCCCTGAAAATTTTTTTCTTGGATTTTTGCCATATAATGCAATAAAATGTGCCCATGAGATATGGGAGATTTAAAGTCTGTTGGTGTTCATTACATTATACAGAGTCATACAGAATTTAAGGTCCTATATATATATATATCCTACACGTTATTCTGCTTCTGAATCAACACAGGCAAGTACATCCAAGGTAGAAGCGAAACCCTGGATGCCTCTGCTGTAGCTGGAAATATGAGAATAAGTCTTCTGGATGTGTGTTTATTTTGGAGTCTCAGAAAAACCAAATAGTAGCAGAGCTGCTTTATGTGAGGCCTGGAGTGAAAGAATATATATATTCACCAAAAAATAAGAGCGATCAATTTAACTTTCATCCTTTCTACCTTGTCCCGTGTTGCTATCACATCTTCTGGGCTGAGCAGAGCATGACTCCAAGAGGGACTTGAAGGGAATTGAAGTAAAAATCACTGTATTGCTAAAGAAGAAGATAATATAATTTTAAATTATAAATTACAATCTGTAGATTTTAGTGAGAAAAGCTCTACTTGAGTTCAGCTGGCCTGTTCTCTTCTGGAAGGTTTTGTTCTCTTGAATATTTTTCTGGTACTGTTTGCTATAGCCAGGCAGCTCTTCTCATGGCCATGTCCTGCTCGGATATAGGAATACTTGGGTTAAATGCAGTGTTTCTCAGTGCAGAGGCATTTGAAAATTGTCTGTAGATACACCTGAAAAATGGCAACATTGTGGCAATGTTCCTTTAGTATTTTTTCTCAATAGAGAAAATGAAAGTTTCTTCAGACAATTTTGAAAAGTTCAGTCTTTCAAAAGAGATCAAAAAGATATCTTTAAAAAGATGTAACATCCATAACTTGTTTTGTGGTACACCTTGATTTTTAATAGATGTGTAAAAAAATGTTTGGAAAGATCCTCAAAAATATTTGGAGTCCTGTCTTTGATGTGATTTTTTTGGTACCCTTTCTTCCAATCCCACATTACCAAATTGTTATTATTATTATTTTTTTTTTAAATTGCATTTTTTGCTTAAATTTCCTTCAGGTTTCAAACATTCTTCCCATAATCAGGTTCCTCCATCCCTTTCTCTTTTATGGGTATCATATGAAGAGATACTGAGATCTTCGTGATTCATCCTAGAAAAACTATAATGGGTTTTTTTTTTGGTTGGAGCTAATAGATATTAAATCCCCTTTAATACTCCTGCTTTGCGGATGTGTCTCTTCCAGTGAGCACCATGTGCTAATCTCTTGTTCTTCCAGTGTATGCATCCATGCTTAATCTGGGGAAACAGGCTTAAACCTGTTAAACTCACGTTAAATGCTCAGAGTTGACTTTTACAGCTGTCCACATCCAAAGGTGGGAGGGCATCCTGAAGCCTTCCCAACACCACTAGTGATCCAGAGTGTGACCAGGCACAAAGCATTTTGCATTGGAGCTCTGGCTTTTGCAGTTACCTGCTAATGCCATTGCTCCTGGTTGCTTTAAACATTCATAGAATCATCCGGTGGTTTGGGTTAGAAGGGACTGTAAAGCTCATCTCCTTCCAACCCCCCCGCCACGGGCAGGAACATCTTCTACTAGACCAGGTTACTCCAAGCGCCATCCAACCTGGCCTTGGACACTTCCAGGGATGAGGCAGCCACAGCTTCTCTGGACAACCTGTGTCAGGGCCTTGCCACCCTCAGAGGGAAGAATTCCTTCCCAATATCCCATCTACCCTTGCCCTATGGCAGTGGGAAGCCATTCCCCCTTGTCCTGTCACTCCAGGTCCTTGTCCAAAGTCCCTCTCCAGCTCTCTTGGAGCCCCTTTAGGCACTGGAAGTGCTCAGAGGTCTCCCTAGAGCCTTCTCTTCTCCAAGCTCAACAACCCCAACTCTCTCAGCCTGTCTCCATAGCAGAGGTGCTCCAAGCCTTCTGATCATCTTGGTGGCTTCCTCTGGACTCACTACAATAGATCTGTGTCCTTCTTATGTCAGAGACCCCAGAGCTGAATGCAACACTCCAGGGTGGGGTCTCATGAGAGCAGAGGGGGAGAATCACTTCCCTTGACATGCTGCTCACACTGCTTTTGATGCAGCTCAGGAAGGTGAAAGGAAAATGTGGTCTCCTCAGCTGAATCCAGGCTGCTTAAAAAGTTCCTCTTATCTACCTGTGAGATAAATATCTGAGACAGATCAGTTCCCAGCTTTGGAACCACAGGAGAATGGAGACCATGCAGTGGACTGTACATTAATTGAAATGTTGTGTAATAGCCTCTGTTTTTTGCAAGTTTAAATTTTATCTAGCATGATGACTTCTAAAACATCGTTTACTTTTGTACTGTATTACTTTTCCTTAGTCTTATGAAGTGAGGGATAATGTCTTGATTGCCCAGCCCCTTTTCCAGTAAATTAAGGACTTTTTTGTTTGCACTCCAATCACTTTAACTTATACTGTTCTAGGGAATATAATTCACATTCCTGGGAAAATTCTCTTTTTCCAATAGAGGGAGTGTTAGTGCCAGGCAATGCCCTTCTTTCTCACTCTCTTTGCATCTCATAAACTTACCTATAAGCAAATAAACGGTCTTGTATCTTGGTGTTGTTTGGGCTGAGTTTGCTCCCTGCTTTGCACCAGCTCACTGACTTTCCTGAGCCAAGATACACACACACAAAAAGATCAATCTATTCATAACAGCAGAGTGAGGGAAAAGTTGGTCCTTCTACAAACCTGCCTCCGGATGGTAGGCTGAGTCCTTGTCTCTATCACCCTTTGTATTCATTTGCCTAATCTATTGCAGACAAAAAAGTCATGTTGGCATCCAGAAGTTCTTGAGAGAAAAAATAAAGCAAAAAATAAAGAAAGGAACTCAAACCTCTAATCCCTGTCACTTTCCACTGAGAAGGCTGTGGCTGGTGTGGGNAGGGAAGGGGAGGGGAAGGGAGGGGAGGGGAAGGGAGAGGAGGAGAGCAGCCCTGGCTCTCAGAACAAAACTGATCTAAGCCCTTGCACATCAGACAAAGCCTGGGAAGGGGATGCCTGTTTGAGAGCAGCAGCTGGGCTGTGAACTCCGGGAGCCTCTCTCCTCCAATCCTTGTGCTGCTCAGCCACTCTCTGGGGAGGTGGGATTTACCAGGACATCATCCTCCCCAGCCCCTGGCTTTCCTTAGATAAATCATAGATCCCCTGCCCCTGGGCATTTGAAATGGAAGGGGACGACAACATATATCTGGGATATCATGATGAATGCATTTTGTTCATACAGCTCCTGCTTGTGGAGACAGTCTTCCATCCTAAGGTCATTACTTTGCTTTCCCTTCCTTGGGCTCACCATGCAGGCTTGGGTGCTTGTTTGAATCACTGGGGCCAAATTCTGCTCCAGACTCAAATGACACTGAAATTTGCACTCTTGCTGCAAGTGAGATCAGGATCTGATCTGAACTTAATCTTTAGCAGCTGCCTTGATTGGGAGTTCACCTTCTGAGCAGGGCAGGCAGCCACTGATTAAAACCCAAGTCAAGGGGGCAGTGACCCCCAATTTACTGCCTGCCCTTTGGCAGTTGAGCGGGTCTAGAAGTCAAACTCCCAAGCTCTGAAAAGACTGGGACTGGAGGAGACTCTGGAAAAGTCCCATGAGAAGCTGGGAGCAGTGCAGCAGTGTGGGGTGGCAGAGGAAGGCGAACAGAGTGGGTGTGAACTAGGCTGTGTCTGCCAGACGAAAACAAAGGCTGTAAATCCAGCGTGAATCATGGAAACAGAATTAGCTTAAAATTGTACTTTCAAGGTGAAATATTGCTAGTTGTAATAGTTTGGTTTTGTCACACAATTGTGTGCCACTGTGATTTTTAGGAAAGTTTTCCTGACAATCTAACTTCAGGATATATGGCATATGCTGTGATGTCTTTAATAGGGAGATGTAATAGCGTGTGCTGAGGGACCTGTGGGTTCAACACCGAAGCAGGCAAGAGGCATTTAAAATGGAGAAAGGAGATTTATAATGTTTCTAGTGACACAGAATGATAAAAGCCAATAACCAAAAGTATGGAAAATTAATTTAGATAGAAAGGATGCGTTCTTCTGTCTGTCTTATGCCTGCTGTTCTGGGATTTCTGCATAAATCTATATGCTTAGATTCTATTTAGTGCTGTGGGTACTTTGATTAATTTAGCTACATGTTACTGTCATGTTGGGCACATTCATCTTCTGTCTTGAAGCATGTACTCCTCAGCCTCTCTATCATTCCACCCCTTCAGGCCTTATTTTCATCACATTTAAGGGAACTCTCCCCTGCCTGTCTTTATCTTGTTAGGCTTTCAGCAGCTTAAGTTGAATCTTCATTCTTTCACTCTTGCTGTCAAACCTCCTTTACCAAGTTATCTCATTTTCCTATTCATAACATCTAACCCATTATATTTAATACTCAGACGCAATTGCATCTGAACATTATGTAGGGCTTGCCAGCACAAATACTTGTGAATGAAATCAGACCACCCCTGGAAGGAGCAGTGGTGGCTTTGCCTTGCCAGTGTGTTTTAAATTGAAAAATGCCCAGGACTAAATCCAGTCCTGGAGAAAGCTTCATCTGAGAGCTGAGATGAATTTAACCTTTCAGTACTGAAAGCTGGAAGATTAATAATGATCACATAATCTGATATGAAGTAGAAATTAGTGTCAGAACTGTCCCAATGGCTGTGTATACATCCACAGGCAACAAAGCCCTTCACAACACTAGGTAAATAATAATCTTCATACTGCAGCTGGAAAACTGAGGCAGAAAAGGGAGGGACTTCCCAAATCTCAGTAAGCCAGCAGTGTTGAGCCTGTTCTGAGTCCTGATTTTTTTCAGGAGAGGATCCGAATTTCCTTTCATGGAGACAGTCTCTGGGTCCTCAACACCAGGATTGGAAGATCATCCCCATCAGGCAGGAGAGTTTGGTTTTCCTCCCTCTGCTTTCTGAACTGATGAAATGGTGCTACAGAGGGGCCTCTTCAGCAGCAGATGCCTTGGGGGAAAAAAAAAAAAGAGTGTGACTCCTGTGTTAAGTACACTTTTTGCCAAAGTTCTATTGCTCTTGCACCTTTCAGAGGCTGCAGCAGTAGAGGATAGGATCTGCACAAGCTCTGCTGGCTGTCCCAGGGGATCCTGGTTTTTGAGATGAATCCCAATGTTTCTGCCTGTTGCAAGAGCTGGGTCGGTTTGTGAAAGGTGATATATGAATTAGTTCCTTCTGGTAGCACTGGACAAAACTCAGTGACCCAGGAAATGTTTTCCTCCCCTTTATTCCTATAACTGCCTTCTTTTGCTGGCAAGCTAACCTTTTTAAATGCTTCATCCTTTCCCTCCCAAATGTGGAATTTCCTCTCCAAAAAATAATTCTGGCTCAAACCTCAAGGCTGGTCAGACTATGTACAAGCTAGAAATGGGTTTTGATAGAGGACAGCATCATGCTTTTGGCAGAGTATCCTAGTCCGGGAGGGCAGCAGTGGAGAATTCTGCAGTGGCGGGACTGGGGGATCCCTGCCTCCCCCCTGGGGCTGGACTAACACTTCTCAGTTGCCTCAACAAGGAGTTGTGTTTTCTCTGTACATTGCTCTATTTTTAGGAGAAGGAAAAGCTATTTTAAGCTACGCTAAAATGTTTTTATGGCTGTTTCTGAGCCTTCTGTAGCTAGTTGGTCTCAGGGTAATTAAGGCATTTGGCCTTACAAGTGGAAGGATTATGAAAACAGTTTCAGCGATTTCTAGAAGTGCTCCAACATATTCCCAAAATAGGATTTTTTTGCATGTGTGTGTTTGCTTTCAATTTTTCTTTTTACAAATGAATGACACAGAGTGAAAACACACTGTCTGCCACTTTCATGGGGGTGCTCTGACCCAGCCCCTGAGGATGGAGAGCACAATAGTGCATTTCCTAGACATTAATACACATAATTTACAGTATTTTTATGAACTGGAGCAATTAAAATATCTTTGCTTTGCTTCTACTTATCCTTACTGCTGGCAAAAGCTGCTGGAAGATTTATATGGGAATTTTTCTTGAATAGAAGTAGGAAGAGAACTCGTATTTGGGACTCAGGGACAATCCACTGCCTGTGGCATCGTGACACTGAAATCACATGGCAGTTCACCACCATCTCCAAACTTTTTAAAGGGATGATTAATGTTTTACCTTTTCTTTTCCCACTAGAACCAAAATATTTCAGCTAAATATTTCAGCTAAACCAAAATATTTCCACTAAAAATTAATATTTTCTGTAGTGTGTAGGTGATGCAGAATTGTTATATACCCACTGGGTTTGGGATGGTATCAACCACAGTGTTACGGGATTATCTGCACTTTAATGAATGTGTCAAGTAGATGGGATGAGACGGTGAAAAGTATCACTTTCAGGGCTGGCAAAGTAAATGACTTCTTGTGGTCCAAAAGAGATGTGTGGGGCTGTCTGGCTGTAGGCAGCCCAGGCTGAGCAGTTGATGCAAGCCAGTGTTGATGCTGTTAACTTTAATATAGAACTGGAAGGAATGAGGTTGATGATTTTTGCTCTCTGGAACATATTTCTAAATTCTCTGTGATAGAAACAAATAGAGATTTAATAATGTCAGATGAAAATGTAAATAGAATAATGTCTTAAACAATCTCATTACAAGTCCCAGTGCAGTCAATATAATCAGTCTAAAATCTGGCAACTGGATAGAAAAATACCTCTTTTGCAAAAATGACATTTATTCAAATATTTCCAGAACTATTAATATCATTGACTTGAGACACAAATACAGGTTAGTGCCTTTGGGCCTGGGTACCTTAAATATTAAAATTTATTATTATTATTTATTTTTATTAGCTTTATGTGGCAGAAGATTTATAATATTTTCATTTTTATTAAGTACTTGTGGTTTTTAAAACTGATCATAATTGTTGCTGGGCAAATCTCTAAAGGGGAAGAGGATTGGTTGGTTTAATTTTGATTAAACTCTCAGAAGTTTGGGCATTTGTCCAAACTATCTCAACCTCCTGCATTTCTAATATGGGTCTGCATATCTTTAGAGGATAGACTTTTATTTTTCTTTTTATCTTTTCCTTTCCATTTTCATTTTCATTTCTTTTGTGAAGGTTCCTGTCCTTCCTCTGTTTGGGTCAACACATGGTAGAGTATTTTAGTATATCTACTTCTGAATATGACCTGGGAAAGGCAGCCAGGAAGAGAGTTCAAAAAGTTTGCAGCAAGTAATTAAAAAGAAGTTATCTGTATTCCTTAGCTGTTAACCCTTAAAAGCCCGGTTCAGTTTGTAATTTATGCTTTATAATAATTATAGAATCTTTGAATATCTAGAGTTGAAATGGTCCCATAGGGATCATTGAATCCAACTGCATACATGTCTGGATTTTAAGCTGCAGACACATCACGGCCTTTCAGAAGTAAACCGTTAGATAAATATTTTCAACAGAAGCATGAACAGAAAAATATGAACAGTTCCTTGTTAACAGAGTGCATTTTTGTCTACTTAGTTCTGCTAAAATGGTGTCTGTGTGTGCTGCTCCTGAGCCTGCATGTTGCGCACTGCCCATGGCTGCATCCTTCTTGGTGTGGAGGGTGGCTTTGAACAACTACTGGTATTTCTCTTATTCAGACTAGTCCAAACTGGCTGAGTTCTTGGAAGGAGTCACATTGAACTGGTGGGCTTATCTTACAAGGTTGGTTTGGATACAGCCAAGCGTTGAGAAGGAGAGGTGCTCAGGTGGAGCAGTTTTTGTATGGATCATGTCCATCATGGTCTGGAGAAACTGGCTTTCTCCCTGATGGAAAACCAGGGTGCTTCCTCCCCTCCTGGTGGGACAAATGTGTTCTCAGAATCTGGAACTACCATGGAGCACAACACTGCTTTTGATCTTTGGTTCGAGGGCTGTGCTCAGCTCTCCTGCTTTGTGTAAGGTTTTTGTGGAGCACTGAACAGACCTTTATTCCTTTCTTCAGCAAGAACAACTTTCTCCATTTCCTCTCAAGCACAGACTTTTGCTGTTATAATTGTGCAATTCCACCTGGGTTAAAACTAAAAAGTGTTTCTAATTGGATCCAGGCTAGTATCAGGCCAGCACACAGTGGTTTTCCAGCATGACTGGGATATTCCGCTCTCTGCCAAGAAAAAGGACACAATTTTTGCTGTAAATCCCCATGATTTTCACTTGGAAAAAAATGCCTTTTTTTTCCCCCTTAAAAAAAACAGAATAATATAAGCAATAAAAATATTTTATGCAGGGCTCTGTTTTGATAGTTCGGGAACGATGCTTTACTAGACCAGTTTCTGGTCACTGGTAGGTTTTGGTGGTGCTGACAGCTCTGTGCACAAACCCACCAGCCAAGTCTAAGCCACGACCACCAGTGTTTGCATTCGGTCACCTTCTTCAAGTGCTGAGTTTTAAGTGCTGCAGCATTATGTAGTTTTATTATTTTAATAGATGAGAGAGGCCTGTGATCAATAGCAGGGATGCTTTTATCTTAATCATCCATCCCTCATTCATATGTGGGGATTTTCAGCCTCCCATACTACTGCTTGTGATTTTCCGTGGTGTGGTAAAATGAACTGAAGTAATATCACCATTCCTAAAATGCCATAAAAGTAGTAGTCAGGTTATATTGATTTTGCTAGCCATATTATTGTGCATATCTGTTTAAAAAGTGTTGGGAGGGCTGTAGTGGGAATATATAAGGTCCTTTTCCGCCTCTGACAGTGTTCTGCCCCTAACCCTCACATGTCAGTTCAGGATGACACATGAAAAGTGTAATCTATGTGCAGCACTGAGCCAGTAGGTAGCCAACCTGTAAATTACGTGTGAATATTTCCTTGACCAAACTAGAATCAGTGACCTTAAAACCTCCTAATTTCTCTGAAGGTTAAGATCTAACATGCCTGTTTTTCAAAACTCAAATTAATGTTTTTGTAAA
>WEIV01010172.1:186477-371477 GCA_013390005.1 Calyptomena viridis | reverse complement strand
TCTTACCAATGCCAGGTGCAGTGAAGTGGATTTCCCCTGTCAGGAAACATCACTCTTCTGTCACCCAAAATGTTCATAAAATGATTCCATTAATTGCTGAAGGTTGGTATGATCAGCCAAAGGAGGAGTCTTGCCTTTTCTTGTGTTTCCAGCTCTGGAGCTTCAGCTTTTGGGCATGTTTTTTTTATTTCATCCGCAAGCACATTTCATTCCAGTTCACTCCTTAGACTTACCCAGTTCCCCCCGGTTGATGTTCTTATCTTCTCAAAAGCTGATGGTGTTCTCTGTTTGTTTTCTGTCATTAGCCTGGTTCCTGTTTTTCCTGTCAAATTCACTACTACCATCTGCAATGTGATATATCTCCTTTCATGGCCATCTCTTACCCACCCAAAAAGTCTTTTTTGCACAAATCTCCATCTTCATCATCTCAACTAATAATTTCACTTTATCATTGCATCGAGTATTTTATTGCAATCCAGGTGGGGTAGACTTAACTTCTGCTTTGCTTTATCTAGAAAAAGAAAAAAATATACATTACTGGTGTATGAATTAACTTCTGTTACTTCCAAGCTGCATTTTAGTCCTTTTTTGTATTTGTATCTATTGCTTTAGTTTGCATCCATTCAAAACACTTCTGTAGCATTGTGTAGTGTTGCTGTAAAAAAGAAAGTACAACACATGATTTTGAAAACTGGACCCAACCTTCTCCTTTGTCTCCAAAACCTTCTGCTAAAAATGTGTTGAGTTTTTAGCAATCCTGTGGGAAGACGGGGCAAAGAAGAACATTTTTTCTCCACAAGAGAGCATTGGCTGGAATACCACATTTTTAAAAATTCCTTTCATCTTCCAAATAAAAATATTATTTTTACGGTAAAAAGGATGTTTAATATTTCCCTCCTTTATATATTTTTATAGTTGTCTACTGGCTTTTCTCAAATTTTCAAATTTTGTGCCAGTTTTCAGCCAGGACATTTTAAGCCAAGTTATAAACCACTGAAAGAGAAACATTGGTGCAGCCTTAAGTATAATAACAATGCCTCTGTGTCCAGTATTTTGATATCCATGATACTAATTTGTACATTTTGACCTCCTAGACATATATTTGCAATAAAGAGTGCAGGATTTTTTCTAAATGGGAAATCATTGCTCCCTACTGGTTGGAAAAGCAGCTATCACTGGTTTATTATGGCTGAAATTCTGAAAAGAAATGTGGGAGCTGCTGCTTTGCTCAGTTCCACTGTCAGCATGAAAAAAATCTTACTGATGCTCATGACAGAGTGGAGGTGTAGATACTGTGGGAGATCAAAATCATCTCTCTTATTTCCAGGAGACAAGTGATGGGTCCCACCAAATACAACGGGTGCTGCTTCAAGGACCAAAGTGTCTGATACTAAAAAAAAAAATCACTTCCTCAACTTTATGGGAATGGTTTTCCATGGTGAGCTTAAAAAAATTACATTAATTATCTGCTGCTTTGAAGCAGCCAGAAGTGTCACTTCCAGTGACATCTGAAGGGTTTGCATTAGCAGCTCTGACAGCTGAAGGAGTGACTGGCAGAGGGGCTTGCACCATTCTCATTTGGATAAGAGGAACCTGCAATTCCTTGATTGTTGGCCAATACTGTAATGGAAGGGACGTTTCCCTGGGAGGGCACCAGATATCTGTGCTCATCCCAGGACAGGATGGGTCATGCTGGAGGGACTCCCTGAGCAGCACTGACTGATCTGCTCACAGCCACCTGCACAAGGACACAGGTAGGTTAAATTTCAGGAACTGGCTTGTTTGGAGATATGCGAGCTCAGTTCGGGGTGCATGTATGTGGTTCTTTTTGTCTTTCTTTGAGCTCAGAGTCTTGTTTTTTTTTTTGAGTACTGGTGATGTTAATCTGTAATTTTATATATGTTATATATGTATTAAAATTTTTATATATAGGATATAAATATCTGGGCATTAAATTTTGATGCAGCCTGCTGTGGAAGAGCTCAGCCTGCTCATTACCATTGGAGTTTTCAGGTGTTCACATTACACAACTCAATTCAGCTGTGAAAGGTAGATATAAAGTTGGCTGAGGGTGCTTAGGAGTTCTTAGCTAGTGTCTATAGTGGAGGTTAAAGCTTCTTCTCTACTCCTCAAACAGGTAGGTCATTTTGCTAATTTAATTTAGTCTAAGTGCTTGAGCTAAGTTCTTATACAAAAATTTTGAACTTCCTCTAGTCTTGGTTTATGTAATTCAGTAACTTTAATAGACTAACAATATTTCAGTTCTCTTTCTATATTGTATGTATCTGTAAAAAAACCTTTTCCCATTTCTCTTAATGTTGAAAAGGTAACTGGCCACTTGTGGCCTTACCCCGTGCCATTTTCTCTCTCTGTGGTGCTGCACTGAAACCAACCAGCAAAACAGACATGTAGAATTTTGATGGCAGGTTTTATTTGGGATTTCTTTAAAGATGTCTTTAAACTTCTTCTAAGATCTTTCCTTTAATTTTTTTTTATTCAAAAAAAGAGTGAATTTAAAAGTGATCTCAAATACAAGTCTTAATCCGAGTGACTGTATGGAAGAGTCTGTATATGAATTTGATGCTTTAAGCTCATGCCTGATGACTTTTCAAGCAAGGCATGTGCTGGAGAAGGATACAGCAGGAGAAAGAATTCATAGCTCTTTGGGCACTGCTGTGTTGCTCCTGCTGTGTTTCCAATGCTCTTTGCCATTATTGGGATGGTGCACTTAATACACTAAGTGGGATGAGTGGGAATTGTACCTGTGCAACAGTGAACAGAGTTTTCTTAGGGTGGCTTTCAATATTTTACCATACCAACGCACCAATAGAACAGTTCATTAGATCAAAAACTGTGTGCTTAACCGTAGGGTTTTTTTCATTTATTCTGGGTACTTTAACTTTTCCTATCCTCCACAAACATCTAAGACTTTCTTATTGGATAGAAGTGAACAAAATGAGGCTACAGGTTCACTTCTTAATAAATGTATCTTGGTTAGTTTCCCTTTGTTCCCTTCAGTAACACCTGATTTTCTGTTTAAATGATGGAAAGTAAATAACTTGATGGAGTGAAGGAAAGATACACAGATCTATGACTATGAAAATTTTCCCTTGTTTTAGACCATTGTTAAATTTCTTCAGCTGTTATTGTAGTGGGGACATACTTTAGAGGTCAAGAATGAGCGATTTATCAATAATACTTAAAAATGCAAAATGTACCTCGGGGACACTTGAGGCATTGTCTGCACTAAAAGGCAACGATGGCTTGTTCCAAAAGCAGTGGCTGCAAGACACTCTTTGTACCTTTACTTGCACACAGGTGGGGAACCTGGAGGCCAGGCAGGGCTGGAGTGAAATTAAATACCAGCTGCTTGGAGTTTCTGTGATTAGGATCCTGCCTTCCAACAAGCTGAAACTCACCTGGAGTGATTGTTCTTTAATGACCTTCTCAAATATCTTGCTGGGGATTTATATCTAATGTAAGACTTCTGGCATAACTGTTGGGTTAACTGCTCTGCGTTGATGGAAGGGGCACTGGAAGCAGTCACTCCTAGGTAGTAATCCACAGTTGCTTTATTTTCATATTTAACATATTGGCTGCTGAGCACAATGGTTTTAGGTTGGAAAAATATTTGGAAGAGATCATAACTGTACCTCTCAGAAGTGGAATATCCTGTGCCAGGTATAATACAGAGTAAATCTTAGTGTGCCATCAGTAAATGGTGTGAGATTTGTGCCCATATCAAATTGTCAGTGGAATGAGATGTGTTATCGTGGTACTTGGAGAGGGCATCAGTGCTGCAGGGATATACCAAGTGGCAGGGGCTTAGCAGGAGATGCTTCTCTCTCCTAGCTGCTAATTAAGCAGTTCTTTGGTTGTCGTTAAGATAGATCTGGGTCATATTTTTAAGAGTTGAATGATCTGTAACCACAAATACCTGTGACTTGTGTTTTAGTCAGTGTTCGGGCATAGTCAGTTTTCTCCCTGCTTCAAGACCTTAAATAAAGCATGGGATTCAAGCAAAGGGCTTGTGATAATAGTGTGATGCTGCTTATTTTGTCTTTGAAATTTTAGATGTGAAACACACTGTCCCTCTCTGAGCTGACAACAGATTTTCAGACACTGTGTTGGTGTCTCATCTCCATTTTAAGGGGGTATGTTCATGCTGACCACATACCTGGAGTGCTTAGGGAACAAGACAGTGTATTCCACTTTTGGTTCTTATTTATTTAAAAAATCTTCCCTAATAGAATATTGCTTCTTAATGAATAGACCCCCTTGTTATGGGACAGCTTAGTGCTGTTAACATTTCTCTCTTGTTTGGCTTTATTAGGTGCTATCTCCCATGGCTATCTGTAAAGCCAATTAGTGGAGAAAATAACAGCCATATTAATCTCCCAGAGCAGAGCAAGAAAAAGAGTCATAATATCATAAGGAAATTGTTCTAAGTGTGAAAAATTACCCACTTTGTCTATTTCATTTTTCTCAAACTCCAAAATTAATGACTTTCTGGAAAAAAAAAATATTTATCTCTGTATAAAGGGAGAGATTTGATGAATGCTAAAGAGAAACCAATAGAGCTTTAATAAAAATGTATATGTCCATAATCTTATGAAATCCTATGAATCCTATTCCAGCGTGTTAAACTGCTGATTTGTATCTCTGTGTCAAATATAATTACAGGCAAACAGGACCTGTGTAATAATATCTATTAATCAAGATTATAATTAGGATTTTAAGAAGCTGCTTGCTCAAGTTGAGAAATGCAGCAGGGAAATGCCAGAGCTGCTGAACCTTCAGTGTTGGCACCATTTGCAGCCTGGGCATGAGCCTGGAGAGTTCTGCTGCATAGCACCCCATGGAGAGCAGGTTCTGCTGAGGAGAGATGGCTGCAGTCAAGAGAAAGTTCAACCTATATTGCATCATATATTTGGAGATGTGAATGAGTAAAGTGGTCACTGACTGAACAGATTGAGCCATTCATGCCAAGCCAGCAAAAAGTCTTAATTTTTAGGGAGTTTTCTGCCATTTAGGTGAGTCTGCTTTGATAGTGTTCAGTCCTTCCTTAAAATACTTGACTAGGGAACATCTTGGCTCAGTCTATGGTTCCCAGCATGGACAGTGCTATAAATGTTTTTGAGCACTTATGAGCCTTCTGACCTCTGTAAGTGCCAATTGAACAAAATGGGGTTTGCAAAAGGGGATGGGATTGGGCTTTTTGCTATGGCAAAAAGGAACTGATGAAGAAGGAACTGAAAGGTGGGCTCAGAAAGCCAAACTTGCTGTCAAATCAGTTGATGATTTGATATTTCAATGCATGGAGATTTTTTGGCCCTCAAAACAGTAATCTTAAAAGGTTATGTTGTTTTTTTTCTCCTCTGAATATCTTTTCTAATTTTTTTCTTTCAAAAGCATGCCTGATGCTCCTGAGTTGGGGAACTTTGTTTGCTTTCTCTTTTTTTATCACTTATTTGTACTCCAGGCCATATCTACCTCAACTTCTACTGGGTCTAGTCAGTCATAACAAGCTGAACATGGCATGAATGTTCTCAGCCTCATTTTAACTAAATTAACTACATTTACAACCTCTGTGTCAGAGCTCTGAACAATGAAAGCTTGCCACCGAGCACATGAAACAAAAATGAAATTAGCCAGCAATAGGAAACTACAAACAGCTGAGGCATTCAATTGTTAGCCATTTGAAGGATTAACTTCTAAATCATGTAGAGCTCCCTTGGTAGTTTAACTAGTTGGGCACTCAAGGGTATATGAAAACACACTTTAAAGTAGAAATGTATTTCTTTACCTGTAAAAATGAGATTTACTGGCAAGTCCTGATATTATTAATAATGGATTTTTCTGCCATCGTATTTAGTATTTAATCACACTTTCTTTTACTTTTTACATACACTTTTCTTTTGGGCTCCCAATGAAAGACAGTGCAGATGAACTTGGTGTTGGGAGACAGATGACACTATTATCTAGAAATAGACTTAACCAACTTAAGTTGGTAAAATTTGTCTCCTGTATGCAGTTCCTGTACATGAATAACTTCTTCCTGTGGATATTTATCCACTAGATGTATAAAGTTCTCTTCTGGTTTAAATATTTGTATCCAGTTGTTATTACACCAATAATTACGGAGAATTCTCTGTATATTTTCACTCTACTGAAAGCTAAGATAAGCCAGTAAAATAGTTTTTTTTTTTTTCAGTAAGAGTTGGTAAAATATTTTCTTAGTTAATGCATTGCAAAGAGTTGCCAAGGGCTTAATCAGAAAGAAGAGAAAGGGAACTCTACTAATTATGGTCATATGTTTATTTGAATTCAGCCTTTTCACTGTCACCCGAGAACACTGTCATGGACCTATGGAGCTTCATAGGGGAAACCTTCTCAAAGTCTTTACTTAATGTGTCTTTCAAACAAGACCCTGAAATCTTCAAGTGTTTATTCAATCAAAATCCTTCAGATTTCACAATTAAGACTGATGAATTTTTATAGTAGTTTTTTCTTTTTAAATGAATAGCACTAAACAGATGACTTCCTCTCCTAGTACAGACTTTCTAATGAAGCCACCGAATTTATTTATAAATATATTGTCACAATGTTTTTCAATAAAAGTGCAAAGCAAGGAGCTCATTTGGAGGGAAAAAGAAATAACAGCAGGAATACCAAAACAAAGCTGAAATAAAGGGGAAAAATGTAGAATCACAAAGAAAACCTAAACAAATAAAGTGCAAACAGAGAGTGACAAGCGCACTCAGCCCCTGGATTGGTTATGGATGAGTCGACAAGTATATGATGAAATTAATGACCCTCTGTCAACTTTTTAGATCTCACTTTTAAAGAGAATGGACCAAAAATCAATAGCCCCCAAACCACTAGTACTCCAGTGAACCAGTTTATCATTTATCTTACTGCTGGCACTCATATAGAAAGTGCAGCCAAGCACAGCATAGGACTTTCATTGGTAGTCATCATTACATGCAATGTTTGAGCACTCCAGTTAAAGGTCAAAGGTGTGCAGTACAGCTCCTCTGAGAAGTACCTATTTGAAATTACCAATATCTCTGTATGGCTTATCCATGCTCCACACTACTATTTTTTTCCCCTCCATGTGCATTTCTGTTTTCTGAGCTTTACCTGCTGTTTGAAGCGGAAGCAGTGGGGCTGTAGCCCAGCAGCAGTGGCTCCACACCCAGAGTCAAGACTGAGCTAATGTTGCCATTATTCATTTTTATTCTCAAAACATTTCATCTCAGTTGCTTCTAGTGGCCTCAAGTTGAAATCACTGACATGAGCTAACACCTCTAATGAATTTTTTTCAATTCTCCACTCTCAGAAAAGTTTTGGAATCATATTTAACATCTGAGGTTTAGATATTTATTTGAAGGAGTCCAAAACAGACTCAGCTATTTAAAGTTTATATATTGTAAATGGCTTTTCCAAAAGCTAATCATAAATATCTAGGGCTAGCAAGATCAGTTAAAAAAAATAATTAAAATTAAGGGGGTAAAGTATTAAGATTACCTTTTTGTTGTTTCTGGCAAGACAGTTGTGTGACTGCAGTGAGTTCAGGGAGAATTGCTCCACACACAGTTGTTGCCTTGAAATTTGCATGCTGTGAAAGGATAAATTGGGATAAAATAGGGCAATAAACATTATCCCCTTACATGGATGGAAAACTGAGGCACCAAGCAAGCATAGGGTGGTCTCTAAAAGCTGGGTTAGGAACTACCTCTTCCTATGGGAAAGCTAATCAAGTAGAGACAAGCATCCAGGTTTCCTGATCCCTCTTCCAGTGTGTTGGCTAAGGATCCCTCTGGGCTGCTGGTATTTGATATTTAAGCCCCATCAGAGGGGCCTCAAGCTGGCACCTTCTCCAGTGCCTGTCCCATGTAACACTTCTGTCTGTGCTGGAGGTTCTTCCTGGGTTGCTGTGGACACCCACCTGTGCCCACACCCCCTGTGTGCAGCCAGGTCAGGTGCTGGTCACACTGGGACTGAGGTGAGTGTGCAAACAGGACTCTGCTGACCCTGTGTGTGAGTCTGTTTGTGCCTTTCTTGTGTATGTGCCAAATGCAAATGTCAAAAAGTTTGCTTTTACAAAGCCAAGGCACTCTGAAAATGTTGGCACAGCTGAGGGAGGATAAAATATTTCCTGCCACAGCACTGTGGGAAGAAGGGCAGCTGCTTTGTGCTGCTGCAGGCAGCAAGGTATGTTAATGATATAGCACAGAAGTTTTCTCCAGATACCTGCAGTCAAGGGGTGCTTCCCTGGTCTGCCAGAGAGGAAGCTGTGCAGCTACACTTCTATGGGTGCTAGTGGAACAACACAGTGGTGACTCTGGGAGGTGGAGTCTCCCAAAATACATCCTCACTACTTGATAGGTATAAAGTCCTGTTGCATGTGCTAGGGAGGCAGACAGATGTTTTGAAGGACTTGGAAGAAAAGTTGTAAGTAATTAGAAGGGTTTTTTTCATCAGAGAAGTCTATTACAGACAAGAAAGATGTAGAGCTCCCACTGAATGTGTGTCCTTAAACCCCAAAGTGGTGGTTGCAGTCTGAGGAATTGGTTGCAGTGGGGAATAGCATTAAAATTAAGAAACAAGTAAAAACAAACAAAAAAGCAAACAAAATACCTCGATAGGTTAATGTTTTGGGAAAAGAATACCTGTAGGCAGAACATAATTCATAGGTGAGATGAAGAGCATCCCTATGACAGCACTTGGAAAGGATCTGTTGTGTCTTCAGTCTTGCCATGCTGATGCATGAGCTCCTGTTTTCACAGGTGTGGAATGCCCTGGTAGCTCAAAGCTTCTCCACTTCTGATTGGTGGGGTCCTCTGTCCCTTAACTTGCATCCCAGATGGCTATTTTGCTTTGTTGCAGAAGAACTCCTGCTTTCTTTCTGGCTTCCTGGTGCCCTGTTGTTTTGGTCTGCCATTCAAAAAGGCTTGTGCAGTTATGTGTAAATCACAGCAATTCCCTGTAAGTCTCCCTGTCTGCCTCTTCATTTGAGTATAAGCCCAGTCAAGTGATGTGAGGCACAAATGCTGCAACTCTAACAGAAATTGTACATATTTTTGGCATTCAGCTCTGCATCTACTGTTGCTCCTGAAACTGGCAGTTGCTCCTCCATATGAGGCTTGACACAAGGACAAACATTAAGGGTAATAGTGGACAGCAGTGAAGGGGAAACTTGTCCTTGGAGGATGTGGGACTGATGGTGTGGATCATCCCTGCATTTTGTGTGAGGTGTGTGTACAGCAAACTTCAGGCTTCTTGTGATGTTCCTCAGATCTTTTGGATGTGAGCAGGGGTGCAAGATGCTCCAGTTGTCAAGTAAGGAAATGCATTTGATCCTGGACAGGGTTTTGAGTGCAGGGGCTGAAG
The DNA here is from genome assembly GCA_013390005.1 of Calyptomena viridis. NCBI lineage: Eukaryota > Metazoa > Chordata > Aves > Passeriformes > Eurylaimidae > Calyptomena > Calyptomena viridis. The sequence continues at coordinate 362,081 of WEIV01010172.1, read as the reverse complement.
CTGTAAGTGGAGCACCAGCACATACACCTATGTGGTGGGCAACTAGAAACTTGAATGTGGCACCTCAGAAGAGCAAAGATTTCAATTAATTTAATGCCTAGAATTAATTTTTTTTTTTGGTGGATGAATCTTAGAAGGATGTTAGAAGGCTCATCAGAGGGAAGACAGCTTGCATACACAGGTCACTGGGATTTAGTGCAACTTTGATGTCAATGGAAAAAATGCTGTAGCTGTGGAAGTGTCTCAGAGCTGCCAAGTCAGTAGATNAAAAATGCTGTAGCTGTGGAAGTGGGAGCTGGATCTCCTGTGGAACTGTCTCAGAGATGCCAAGTCAGTAGACAAAATTAAAACTACTGTCAATGCCTACGAGCAAGCAAACAATCTCTTCGATATTCAGTCAACCTTTCTTTTCCCCCAGCATAATAAACCCATATTTTATCTGTAAGAGTGAATAGAGACAATTGCTGGAGTCACACCTATCACATCCTGTTTGCTTGTACAGTAAGTGCCTGATACCAGAACAGCAAGCTCACACTGTGTGTTCCTTTCAAACAGAAAAGGCAAGTTGTTTCAAGTAGAACAATCCTTGTACTAATTGCAACCATTTCAAGTCTGCCGCTCCAGGCTGGTTTCCCTGAAGGAACATGATAATATGTTAAGACTTGTAATATGTTAAGACATCTAATATTTTCTTTTTAGTTGTTCTTTTTTGTTTTACAACTAGACCAGAGACTTTTCCATGGAAGAAACTAGGAAAGTCTTGTTTACTTTGACTTTAAATCATTCTCTATTCAAGGTGGTGGTAGCTTAGCTCCAGGGGATACTTGATAAGGTGTGTGTGGGGGGGAAAGAGGTGATCTCTGATACAAGTGTGTTCCTAGTTTTCTGCAGAAGTACTTGAAGCAGTTTGCTACTGCATCCCTCCTTACAGAGCGACAGGTATTGCACTTGCATCCAATGCCAGATGCATCTACATTTCAAACCTTTTATGATCCAGGATTTCAATTTTTTGAACTAAAATTGAAAAGGGTGTGTTTTCCTTCCCTGCCTCCATAAGCAGTACTAGCATCAAACTCTTATGTTTACCAATTTGTACTTTTATGATCCATGTTTCTAATTCTTAAGTGAATGTTAAAATCTGGGTCAGGACAATGAAAACTTGCAAGTTGTTTTAATGAGCAGAGTTTGGAATTGCTCTTTGGAGCACATATGTTCTTAGTGTGGGCAGACCGTCCTTTGCTTCCCTGGCCCACAAGCTGCTCATCAGGGTGTTGTTCCCTGGTGTGGGTGGTGGGTCATGGTCCAGTGGGGGACCACATGGGTCCCTGGCATCCTCCCCCTTCCATAGGAAAGGAACCTCCTGAGCTGCTACCTGCATTGAGATTGCATAGGATTTGTAATTAATTAGTGTCTGGATGCCTAAAGAGCATGGCATGACAAAAGAAAGGAAAAGGTTTCCCATGTCATGATTACTTCTGTGCATATTAACTAGAGATATTTCTCTCTAAAATTGAGTATTGGACATGCTGTGCACATTATAACTTAAAAGCTTCAGCTGACCTGCATTTTTGAGAGTAGTATTCATTCTGGAACTGTACCACAATTCATCATATTAAACTTCATTTGTTGGAAGCCTTGCACTGGAATATGGGCTTGGTCTCTAAGGAAGTGCTTCATTTTTGTATTCCTTACCAACAACAGTACACAGTACTGTCTTTTTATTACTCTGTGGCTAGCACCATTCATATAGTGCATTTCTACATCAGGGCTGAAGAGACCCCCATCCTGCTGAAAAATTTAGATGGCTGCAGTAGTAATCAGAAATACCAATAAAGTGTCCCTGGTTCTAGGTGGTGATGTGGGATGGAGGGAGAAAAAGATATAAAAATGAATCATGATGTGAGACAGCATTGCTCTGGCAACTGCCTCAAAACCTGAGTGCAGTGAGACTGTATAAAGGCTTGAGAATATTCCTATGATCCTAAAGAGACCTGCAAAGACATTGCAAACTCATCAGGCGGTCGATGCTGCAAGGAGGAGGAGAAATACTGTTTTGAGTCATTCATCCCCAAACAACAGATGTGCCTTAACCTAGAAATAGGTAATATGGCTTCTAAGTGAGGCGAGTTGCTTTGGATAAACCTGGTTAAAAAACAACCAGACATTTAATGCAGGAAGCTGTTGAAGGTGTAAAGAATGGCTAAGTGAGTGAGTGGGACACCATTAATCTTGGTTTGTTTCAGCACTACATCTTTAGCTGTTGAAGAAAAAAACCCCCTTGCTCCTAGCTCATAACCTGAGTGTTAAAACTGATGTCCTCCCCATTAGGGCCTGTAAGCTCATTAGCACATGGCAATTTATCCTCTTTTATTTCTTCTCAATTATCCTATCATCCATTGTATCTGGATCTGATTACCCTTTCCCAGAGTCAAACATTATCTTGTAAATCATTTGCTTTAAGTCTAAGCCTGCCATTGCATTGCCCAGGATTTGCTTAGGCAGGTAATAAATCAATTAGCATTAAACTTGTGGCATCATCAATTTTCTTTCCTTGTGACTGAAAAAAGGAGTACCTGAACTTTGCAAAGCCGTATAAAATTTCCTTATGCCATCCATGCTGGGATTCCCTTCTTCTTCCCTTCTTTTCCCTCACTTCCCAAATCAGCATCAATATGCTTTTTGCTGAACTGTAGACAAAAGGAGTGAGGGAAATTGCTGTGAACCCAAATGGGAAGTCTATGGAAAGAGCCTTGTTGACTTGGGATCTTTTGGGTTGAGCCCCAGATGAGATCCGTGTAGCCAGGGGAGTTCTGGGTTCTGATACTGGATAAATGTTAAAACCTGAGTAGTGATGATGGTCTAATATGACCAGGCTGAAATCTCAGAAATGTGAAAATAATGTGATATTTCTGCCCTTCCCACACTGAGAGGGATGTGCTGGTGCTCTGCTTCATGTTGCCCCAGGGCTGCCTGCACTGATGCTGTGCTCTTGTCTCTTTTCCTTCCCCAAGGCCGATGGAATTTGTGTGGCCAAACTATCAGGGTAGTTTGTGGGCAGGGTATCTCTGCCCAAAGTGGTACTTTGGCACAAATGCAGTTCAGAATTGGTGTGGACAGCAGGAGCATGACTGGCTTTCATTTGCTCCTACATGTTCCTCCTCTGGACTTACTCCCACAACTTTTTGGCAGATCCCCAGGATGTGATCTGACAGTTACAACAACATTTATTAGCTGTAGTCTGGGCAAATTATGCAAAGGGAAACGTTTCTTACACTCTTTGCATATCACCTGCTGGGGTGATTGCTGAATCAGCTTTTTTGTGCTTGGATTTTGATGTCTGCAGCCTCTACAGTGTTGTGACACTTTTTTTCCATATTACACCTTCAAAATGCAAGATGAAAAAAATGTTAGAAATGTTGATTTGCCATGCTACAACCACAAACTGACTGTATGAGACCTATGCAGTGGAATACTTGAGATTAAGTATTTTCAGTTGTTCTCCTTATTATGAGACATGTATTAAAAGGGCCTAAAGAATTGATTTAAAATACATTAAAAAAAAAGACAGATGTGGACTTGTATTGGGCTTTGGGTACTAACTCAACTGGTTATTGCTGTGCTCTGTGGAAATGACTGTGAAGTGACCAAAACGTGACTTATTTTAAAAAAGCGTAGTAGAAAATGAGATGTACACATGTACTGGTAACATAAATTATTAATTCTGAAGTGAACTCATTAGAGGTGCTTGGCTGTCAGTGTTGAGGATCGGTATTTGTTTTTTGTGGATGTCAAAGGGTTTCTTATGAGTTTCAGTTGTTGACTCTAGTTGATCCTGATAGCCAAGTCACAGGTGCAGGTTTCCAGAGGAAAGACCTGAGGAGTTTGTGCCTTGTTGTCCCTCCCTGTCTTGCTTCCTCTATTACCATCACCTGGGGAAGTTTCCTGCATCTCCCCTCTTTGTTGCATATTTGGTTTTGCTTTCTCTAAACAATGGGGACTTGTTGTTGCATTTAACCATGTATAAACGGACCACTGCAATTCCTGCAACTTCACAATTGCAACTTCCAATTATGTTATGCTTGAGATGTTTTCCTAAGCCACAGGTTATACAATTTTTGTAAATCTGAGGGTAAAAAGGCTCTGACCAACTGGCCAGTCACAAGTAGAGGTGTTGTAGCATCTGAGCTGCAGAAAGGAATTGTGTGGTGCATTCCTGAAAAAAATTGTGGAAGATTGCTCCAGTATGAGTGATACAGTGTTTACAGATATTTTCTAACTAGTGAAACTGAGACAATCAGCAATGAGATGGCAAGGTCATGAAAAAACTCTTTGGTAGAGATAAGAACAAAGAAACCCCAATTCTCAGTCGTGTGTTTCAACATCCAAAACTACTTAATTATATCTGCCTCTCTTTATATGCTCCTTATATAAAATATCCAAGAATAAGAGATAGCAGTTCTTATCCTGAAAGTTAGGATTTGAAATGTGAACTTGCTGGAAGTTTTCATTAAAGTCTCTGGGGAATGCCAGATATCCCATTTCCTGGGACTCTTAAAGGTCATTTGTTGAACAGTTTCTTCTAAGCATATATGACAAATTATTCCCTTGGCACAATAAACAGGACTCCAGCCCTTTAATTATAATATAGCACTCAATATCTTTAGACGTTTCAACATTTCCTATGTATCCTACGCATTTCATTACAAGGAAAGGTTGAACAGAATTAAAAGGGTGACGTTACCCAAAGATTGATAGTTTACCTGTCCAAAAGGGAAAGTTTTAGTACAAGAGAGCAAAAGGAGGAAAGAAGGATCCAAACCAAGTTTTGATTGCAGAGGAGACTCGCATAAGAGAGGTTTTTATTATCCACAGCTTTTAGCCTTATTTACCATCAGGCTATCTTGCCACAAGCATGCTTTTTAGTTCTGACAGCTTTGAATTATGACCATTGTGGGATCCTATCTCATTAACTGAAATGGGAGAATAAAACATCAAACAATCATAAAAATAATTTGGCACTGTGAAACCACTTAGGAGCGGCTGTCAAACAGGTTGGAAGATAAAGTTCTAAATAAAAAGAATAGAGAGCACTGCAATGTCCTGCCATATGCTTCCTCTGCATTATAGACTCCTTAATAATATGAAGTGCCTGTGTTTATGCAGAATAGGCCAGACACTCCATATATGATATTGATTATGCCTTAACCCCAATTTAGTAAAGACATACTCCTCCTTTCCCTAATCAGATATTGCAGAAGCAGTTTTCTGAAAACGTCCCTAATGCCAAGACATATTTTATCTCCGAAGGCTGTGGCAGGAGATAGGACTTTGTCTTGCCTGTTGTCATGGCTTGGAGCCCAGTTTTAGGACAGCAAGGCCCCTGTGGGGCTCTTCTCCAGCAGTTTTCATCCAGCAATTCAAAAACATACATCTTTATCAAGCTGTTGTTGTCAGACAACATTAGATAATTAATAGGCCATTTGTCAGCCTGCACAAAACATGGTAAAATCCCAAATGTAATCAGGGTAAATATAGTTGCCCGCTCTCTGAAGGCTTTTTGTTCTGACATGCAGGCATTGCAGGCAGATATTTACTATTAAACAAGACTCATTATTAATCACATCTAATGTTAATTAATTAACTGCCTCTGTGCATTCAGGGGGCTCTGTGACTTTCAGTTGTTTTAAGGAGCTAATTGGTAACTTAGCAGTTTGCATGGAAGTTTTCTTGTTCTGTTCATACCAACTTTTTCAATGTAATAAAATAACTGTATTCATTAAAAAACAAAAATAGGAATATTTTTAGTAGCATAAATTAATATTGAAATTAATATTGTAATAAGCCCACATCTGAGCTTTTTAGGGAAGGTGTAATAATTTTTAGACCCAGTATTACCATTGCTGTTGCTGAGTTAGGGCAGGTGTCAGATACAGAGCTCTTTGGGGGCTGTAGGGCAATTAGGTGGGATACAGATGTCATTATATCCTGCCTCCGTGACCCAAGCAGTGCTGCTGGCACATGCCGTCTGCCTGGAGACACCACAGTAGCCTTCTTGAGCTACCAGCACTCAAAGGCTAAGCTGCTGAGGAGTTACAGAGATGTCTTTGGAAACCCTGATGCCTTTGTGGTTTGGCCATTCTCCTTGGCTTATGTCCTGGTTTGAGACAAAACTCAGAGGGGAGGGGAATATCCCCTGATAGAAAGCAGGCTGCAGTTCCCCCTCCCTCACCAAGGTTCAGGGAAAAAAAATATTTTCCTTGAAGGAAAGTGAAGAAGGTACAAAACTATTTATTTAACAAACACACAGGAGAGTAATAGTAACGCTAAATAATATCTCTCCCTGTGGAGAGAACCTGGAAGACTTTAGAGTCCTTCTGTTGGTGTGGTCTCTCCCTCTCTCCTCTTTCTATCTGGGTCGGTGTGGGGGACCCCCCCCATCCAGGGGAAGGCCTCCCAGTGAGGTTTCGATGTTCTGGTGTTCTGAACAAGTCCAGAAGAGAAGAAGAAACCAAAATCTCAGGAAAACACAGGAGTTGAACTCTTCATCTCTCTTTGAAGAAAGCTGAGCTGAGAGCTCCCTGGAAAGCAAGCTGCGGGTGCTTCCTCCCCCCTCTCTCTCACCCCCACTGTACTTCTCGCAGGAGAAGAACAACAGAGCGAAAAGTGACCTTGAAGCACTGATCTACTTTGAAAAAGTTCCTTTGGCTGTTTTTTTTTTCCCCTTCCCCTCTCAGGCTCAGTTGAAAGGCACAAGATTCATTTTTCTGACATAGAGTAGGTGATATGGGATACATCATAAAGTCACCCCAAGACAGCTTATCACTGAGCAGAGAAGAAAGAGTGTCAGTCCTACTGGTGAAGTGCCCCCAAGTCTGGTTTACATCTTGATGACTGGATGTGTTTGCCTGAGGAGGTTGAGAAGCAGAACCTCTCTACTTAAAGATGCCCTTATTTTAAATGTTGTTAATTCCTCATGGAAGGAGAAGAGGGAGGCAGGGTTGTCAACATAGATTAGATCAGTGATCCACGTAACAGCCAACAAGACAATACAACATTGGAGGAGTTGTTTTGACTGCAGGATTCCTTACAGGTTGTGTAGTTTGGCCCATGATCTCCACCAAGCTGTATATGCCACTTGATAGCACTGAAAACAAGTGTCATTTTTGCTTTGTCTTTCCTCAATGTGCTCATTTTATTGTACGTTCTGACTGTGCTTTGGATGCTGTGGTGGCTGGTTGTGCCAGGTGGTGAGATGTAGTGACTAAGCTTACATATAAGAAGAGTGAGCTTGCATAACTCTAAAACCATTTGCTCCTGCAAAAGTTCCATGGAAATCAGTGGGAGGCCAGTATTTAGAGCTCTCACAGCATTAATCCCAAACATAGCTTGTGAAAACTGCCTTTCCTTCACATTCCCATTATATAACTTGGGGGCATAAGTGTCTGGACTACAAAAACTATAAGTCTTTTAAAATAGTTGCTGATTTCATCACCCACTAAATAAAGATGACATTTTTGTGAAATATTTTGTATTCAGACTGTCTATAGCCATGCTTTGCACTCTCTCCTCTTTGCTGTGTCAATATTTGCATTACCAACCCTCTTTTGGAGGGTTTCTAACTTGATCTTACATTTATTTTGGCGAAGAATGTGGAACACAACTTCTTACTCTGAAACTCTGAAAATTGGTTTTAAGAGAGGATGATGATGATTGGCTTTGACTTGGAGAGGGGCTGGAGTCCTTGAAGAAAAATGGGCTGGGAGGGGTTGGTGCAGCCTGGCTCAGTGTGTTGTCTGGCAATCCAGTGACACTGTGGTCTGAAGGTGGTCCATTTTCTTCCCCATTTCCATGGAGTATCACCTCCCTGTGAAGTCAGAAGGTTGGATCAGGTGGAATGGCTCACATAAGGGAACTGAGTTTTTCTTAGCATCTTGTGGCTCTGAGTCTTGGGTGTGTCCCTGCAATTGGATCTGCAGGTCTTTGCAGGAAGAGCAGGCCAGTCTCTGTTGAATACTGCTTGATGCTCTGATGAATCAGGCAGCAAGTAAGTCCTGCTAAAAGTGTCTCAATGCCCAGATCTCAATATTTGAGGTTGAGAATTGCATCTTGGCTCAGTTCTGTTGAGCTTTCCTTCAAAAAATCCCTAAATAATTAGGAAAATGGAGTTTTTCAGGTCCTGGATGCAAATATAGTTTTTGAGCACTTTTGAAACTGTGCCTGTAGTTTTGTATTTTAGTCATTTATTTGCAGATACGTCCATGAAATCTTTCGCATACCTGTGCCAACATATTTCTACACATGTATATGTTTATAATCACATAGGTAGATATATTTTATGTAATTGCATTTATAATGTGTGTATCAAGTATTTCTTTGCACAGATATACCTGAATAGCTCTCATACAATGGAACCACAGAGCTTGGATCGTTTTATTCCTGCTGAAATGCTGACACCAAAGGAAAGGAGGAGCTTCGTCCAGAGTGAAAAATGTCCATTAGCTGACAAAGTCTGGTGCTGGCATTAAACTAAAATCAGTGTTAGCATTACTAAGGAGACCTCATTGGCTAAAACAGTTATGAAGTTCCAGCGTATCCTCTCATCATAAGGTCTACAATATGATTCGATAAACATATGCCACAATATGTACAATAACTTATTCTGAGAGCATGAAGCTGTTGCTGCTGGGAAAGTTTGGGTTTTGTTTGTGTGGCTCCAAGTACTGGGTCTCTGGGTGCATTATCCAGGCTTGAACTTTGAGATTCTTAGGTTGTCTGTGTCACCTACCAGAGCTATTAGTAACATTGGGTTGTGCTATGGTTTGGTGCATGAGAAAACAAAGTACCCTGTCCCAGCAGCCTGTTCATCATATCGTGCACTGCTTTCTGCCATGGGCTTTCTCTGGAGTTCCTGAGATACCTCATTCATCTTGCCTATAGTCCCTGAGGCTCCAGCACTGCCTGAGATCCATAGTATGCCTGGCCAGCAGTGGAAACTGTATCTGCATCCTTGTCTTAGTGGTATGCACTCAAAAATCTGACAAATTTTGTATTTCCAACATGGGCTTCTAAAGATGCAGGATTAAGTGGTTAAGTAGGCTTAGGGTAGTGTTTCAAGCAAGGTGCTTGCTTGAGGAATAATATTTATATTGGCTCTGTGCTGGCAAATATACAACCAGAAACTACTTCTTTCAAGCTGTAACACTGTACTGAGAAGGGAGGGATATTTCTTTCCCCAGATAGAAGATGCTTCCCTCATCCAAACTCTGAGCTTGTGAAATGCTGTTTTAGGCAGTAAACCCCCCTTAAAATTATGGAAATATTTTAAACTTTCCCTCTTCTGTAACATCAGATGAGCAAGATGAAAAGCATAGCAATATCTGTGGAGAATGCCTGAGTCTGGCATCATTTTGCATTTTCCTCACTTGTTCTGGACCAAAGGTTTGCAGCTGTTCCCAGTCTGGGTTACATCTACACCATCAGAAACGCAAAAAAAACCCCTTAGCCCAAAAGGCAATTTTATTGAATCATGCAATGATTGTCAAGTGGTATCTAAGACTTACCAACAAAGTTATATCCTAGATTTCCTCATGGATTTTAAATAAGCTTGCCTGGGGTTGGATAACAAGAAATTTAAGGCTGCCTCCATTCTGAAAATGCAAGGCCATTTCAAAGCAAGAAATAATTCTGAAGAAAATTTGTATATGCTTGATTGATTATCTTATTTTAATCCATATTAAAGCTTTAAGTCTTTAGGTGTGGCTCTTTAGTTCTAACATCTCATAAATTATGGCTATAATGAAGCAGTCATTTATCCAGGGCTGATGATAAATGGCTTGCCCTAGGAGGAACTAAAGAATAGGCAAGTAGATCATTTTCATATTTGGTGAAAACAATATTAAGTACCCAGACCTCAGTGATTGCCCTAATAAATGAATAATCTGAGGTGAGGGGCTTGGCAGTCAGTGTAAAAAATAACCTGAGCTTTGGCTGTCATTTGTCAGGCTTTGCTATGACAGCATGCATTATGGGTAAATGAGCAATCAGCAGGAACTATGTTATGGCTGGGATGTTTTTGAGAAATTTATCATATGCATTGCTTGGTACCTTTAAGACCTTAAGGCTTAATGGCCATAGTGCATGACTGCAAGTGAACACAGCTCTTATTTACCATCCTATGCTTCATTTGCACTGGATCCCCTTTTTTCCATGTATTAGGGGAACGAACCTCTGTTAGTTTTGTTTCCCAGACTTTCACTCATACAGGATATTCCAGGCTGCTCCATTTTAGTTCTAAGGCACCATGATATTTAAGGGATTTTGAGGATACTCTGCTCAGTATAGTAGAGATGTCAATTTATATTTAATGAGCTAAGTCGGTAACACATGGATCGGATGTGGAGAAACAAAACCTGGGGGAAAGGCAAGGAAACACAATAAAGCACTCCTCCAAACACCTGAAGCGCAGTGGGAAATTAGGTGCTGTTACTTCTTAATTAGCCATGAAACATTCAGGTACAGAGTGGGGACCACAGGGGAGAGTGTTAGCAGGTGTCTTGGCACAGTATAAACCTACCCTTCCACACTGTTCCCCATGGGAGTGCAGCACCACTGGTGTGCTCCCTGATGGAGTACACATAGGCTCATGGACTTGTGGCAATATGCCTTTCTCCTCAAAAAATGCCCCAATTGTTCCTTTCTGCTGCTGAGATTTAGCACTTTGTCTTCTCCAGATTACTCTAGCTGTAACTCAATGGAAGGAGAAACACAAAGGCAGCAAAACTCTTATATCTCTTGCATAATTATTTAATTGAAATATAACAAGGCATTAAATGATGGAGAAGATCTGGGGGGACCCAGGTGTGCTGAGGCACTGGGAGAAGCAGAGCAGTGGGGCTGAGGCTGCACACATGGACCAGGAATCCCATGCAGTGGCCACTTCTGGAAATATTGACATAAGCGATATCCTCAAGTGGGCACAGATGTTGAAATCCAGGGCCTGGATTTCTGTGAGACTTCTTGGTTGTGACTGAAATGGATGGGAATTTCTTTCTCCCTAAACAAACACAGATTAGCAGAAAAAGCATTTAGGTGAAGAAATGAGCAGTGAAATGTACTCTTTCTAGAGGCTGAGGCTTGTGAAACAAAGCTTGTCCTGGCATCACACCTGCCTCTTCATGGGATGCATGTTACATCAGATTGCTTTTCTCTTAGTTTTACTAAAGTTTTTGAAGGAAGAAGTGATTCAGGGACATGAAAATTTATTTATTAGTATCTGTAAAAGAAAAATGAACGGGCCAAGCTGTGACATTTTCCACTGGCAGAAAATAGTGTCAGGAAGGAGATTTTAGGGGTGTTCTTAACTAAAACTTTTTCTGCTCCTAAGGCCTCATCCTGTGAAGTGTTGAGGACACTACTGGCAATAAAACTGTATTTGCTTGATTTTAAGCTGGGCGTTGCCTTTCAGAAATGTGAGCTTGAATGAATGTGGTTCAGTGGTTTCCTGGATCAGGGCAGAACTTTGCAGCATACTCCAGGACAAAGTCCTCTCAGCCCCTCTCAGCAAACTTAAAGTATGCCCTTTTGCTGATGTGCCATCTTCCCAGCAATTAAAACTTTGATTTTTATTGCTTTTGTATGGTTTTTTTTACTATCATAGAAGAAAGGAATGTTAGAAAATGCTCTGATCTAGCTTTTCTGAAAATTTAAATGCTAGTCTGTCATGACTTTCAATATCTCTTTACCTGCTGCCACTTATACCTTTCACTTCTCATTAAGGAAAAGAACCCAGAAGATTAAAGCACTCCCAATTTAGCTTTCTAAATGGGAAGTGAAAGTTGAAAGCAGACCAGCTGAGAATAAGTGCCACTGAGAACTGCAGCTGGGCTGATGCTATTAGGAAAAGAGAGACCAATTCTTGCTTCTGATCTGTCATTTAAGGAAGCTTGTTTGTCTGACACCAGATGAATGTGTAGTGCCCTTTCTCATTGAGATGAAAGTTTTGCTTTACACTGATCAGATATCACATCACTAAATACTAAGAGTTTTATAAAAGTAAGGTGACAATCCTTTTATTAAAAAAATCATATTTATGGAGTCCGGTAATATCCCTTAGATCTGCATGGGATTGGATCCTGAGATTGGAACAAGTGATTTTAAACCCTCTTGAATGAATTTTGGGAGACTGAATTTGACTCATTTGTAGGTGCAGAGGATGGAAGGAAAGGAGGGCAGAGCATGGCAGAAGGCTCCTGGTGTTCCTTAAACTTGTTTTCAGTAGCTGACTGCTGTGCTCATTCCAGATGTTTCCCTACACCTCTGCATTTGTTCAAAGTTGATGAAGCAAATAGGAACCCTCCAAGAGCCGTGGGTCAGATCCTTAGGGAGCATGACTAGGAAGCAGCACTAGAGCACACTTAGCAGGAAGGAAATCATGTGTTGTCCATGAGGCACAGACAAGCACAGCAGAGGGTACCAGGAGCTCAGCTGCTCCAAGACATCTCTTTGTAGTGCAAACAGATGGAGAAAGAAATTAAACTGATATATCTACAGGCTCTAATATTTGAAGAAAATACCGTACAGGGTAGTGTTTCTAATGAGACTCTCAGCTACATCTATATGTACAGTTTTTGTATGGCTATCTTACTACCCATAAAACAGAGAACTATGATAGACACAGCTCACTAAGCTATTGCCAATAAGAAGAGCTCGAAAGTGAGAATGCATAAAGTGATTATTGGAAAAGTAGGATGTAGGTGTTGTATTAATGTATTTGGAGTTTGTGATTTAAGCTTTGTGTCTGGACATGTGATTCACCTTGCTGAATTTGAGTTGACAAATTGAAGGGTTGACTTTTTCTTGAATTTATTTAGTAGTACAGATTCAAATTGAAAATGCAGAAGCAGGGTTTGCTGCCTGGTGTTCTTCGCATGGGATATAGATGATAGGTCTTTAACCTTAACTATGTTGTGAGTTAAGTGATCTCTCTTTATCCTAGGGTACGTTAGAAGTATCAGTTTGCTCTAAATAAATTGCTTTTAAACAACTCCTGACAAAGAAAAGGAAGGACTGAATACACCATGTATCTTTTATTGCTTATTGTTTATAGTGATTGTAAATAATAATAATTAGAGAGTAGACTGACTACAAAACCTCTCCTAGTAAAATCTAGGAGCATTGGTATGGCAGAATTTCTCAGTTTGAAGTGACTTTATCTTTGACAGTTCTCCTAAGGTAGGTTATTTTGGAGAAAACATATGTTTCCATTTTCTCTCCCTCGGCTTCCCTTTTAGTCCCCAGGCTCCACCAGGGTCACAGCAACATTAAGGCTTTTGTCACTGTGATTAATAGCTCTTTAGATCATCTTTAATTCACTCACTAATGACTGAGGGTCTTTCTGCTCTCCAAGTAATCGTGTGATGTATGAGCCGATAGTACACCTTGTGGCAGAGGTGAAAATCATTCAGGCAATGCAAATATTGTCACGGGGACAAATGTTTTCCCTGTTAATAAAAATTAATGAATTCTACCCAGGAGCTAGTTAAAGAAGCTCTGGTGAGAGAGATCCAAACACAAACAAGTTCTTACTGCTTGGAACCATTAATTCAGCCTTTCTAGATATGTGGGGATAATTATTAGTAGTATTTCTGCATCTACATAATAGATGAGAGAGTGGCAGGTTGATTTAATTACACAAATGCATTGCATTGCAGGTAGATCTGTCTTTCAGTTATGCCTGTGTGCTGGTCTTCACTTGAGAGGGGTTATTTTGCTTTGCCTTGGTTATACCAAAGTTTTCAATGCTCCAGAGTCAATTTACTTATTTAAAGTAATCTCCAGTTCCAGGCTGAATAATTACTTCCAACAGAGAACCACTTTGGTTAGGATGTGTAACTGTAAAAGGATGCAAAGATGTTTACATTTTTGCAAGTCACTGTTACACATCATAAAAGGTTGATGAAACAGGCTGTAAATTAATCATCTGGAAGAGGAGGAAATGCTTCAAGTATCTTATTCTATTTATTGCACACATATGAGTAACAATAAAAGTGCTCTGTCCTTTAGTCTGCTCACCTTATGGGGTGGGTGTTCCCTTTATGATCCTGTTCCTCACTTGGGACTCAGGCTTCAGCTGAGTCATTGGAAAGGTGTATTTCTTATTTACTGATGGAGCACATGCCGTGATTAATGCTCTTGTCTTTTTGTTTCATTTTGATAGTCACCAATTCTTTCTTCTGATGACAAAAAGCTATTGTCTCGATGGAATAAATATTTCTAAATTACTTCCCAATCCCAACCTTATCACTTACATCTTAGAACAAGAAAACAGTAAACTTTTAAAAGACATAATTTTACCTCTTCACAGTGCTTATCTACAAAGGAACATATTACTGAGGGGGGGAGGAGCTCTAGTTGTTACTATTATTTCTGGTAGACACCCAAGGAGAGTAGCTAATTTGTTCTTCATTAATGCCAAGGACAAATAAAAAAGCAAGGACTGAATTATGCATTTATTTCCATTGTGCCTTTAACGTGGGCTTCCACTCCCCATCATTCTCCAAAAGAATTCCCAAACCTTTGCTGTGCATTTCATGTGATACCATAGGGTGCCATAATACGGTGTTAAAAGAAGATGAATTTAGTGGTGAATCTTAATCGAAGGCAGAAAATTACATGCGGCCCCCCTGCTGAAAGAAGGATGGACAGTTGGCTACAATCAGAAAGGTTTTTTGATATAGCTCAACAACAACCTTTTACTGTTAGTTCACAGAGGCCTGGGCAAAAACCTGACAGTCAAATTTGGAATTTGAACATTTTTTAAGCCTAGAGATGATGAATTGCACCAGTTTTCTCCATTTTGTGATGAACTGAGACAGTCTTAGACTTGTGGGTAACTGGAGATAAAATTACAGCCCATGCAAAATGGAGATATGTGGAGCTGACCTTTCAGTTATTAGCCCATGAGTGTATGTACCCAGGTTCCCCTTTGACAACTAAATGCCACAGGGCCCAGGTTCAGTCCCTTTGGGTTTAAGGATGCTTTCAAGTGATTCACTGGTGTTTGGATGTGTCCGTTGCAAAAGGTTTTGCACTTGTATAAACCCCAA
This sequence comes from Calyptomena viridis, assembly GCA_013390005.1. Taxonomy (NCBI): domain Eukaryota; kingdom Metazoa; phylum Chordata; class Aves; order Passeriformes; family Eurylaimidae; genus Calyptomena; species Calyptomena viridis. Next base: position 346,977 of record WEIV01010172.1, on the reverse strand, counting down.
AGCACTTGGACTGGAAATTAATGCATTTTTATCTGGAAACTTCTTTTTTTATTTATAGTACAACATATAAATATTCAGTGAAAAGGATTTTTAATTTTTCTGTCAGAAGAAGTGTTTGACCCTTGTCTCAAAATGCTGTGATAAATTATGTTGTCTTATATATAATACTAATAAAATATTAAAGGAACTGCTATACTGTACAAGACATGTATCTACTACAACTTATAAAGCAGGACTCAAAAATGCCTTGCCATACTAGAGACAGAACCAATTTTACTTCAGCAGAATAACTATGTGGAAAATTAAGAATGATTCTCCAGTATGTTTCTGGAGACATGACCATGACTTATTTGGTGAAATCAAAATCTGGATTTACGAGTGCACATCTAGCTTCAGAAAACCAGGCTCTGTTGATTAAAGTTTGTTTAACGAAGAAATTGGGAAGGGTTTCTTACTGCTCCCCTGTGATAAATTGCTGCAATCTTTTCTTTTATTATCACCCTGCTAGCCCTCTACTGCTCAGCCCTGCGTTAGGCACGTAAATAAGATCCAGATTTGCCAAAGTGCTCAGGAGTCAGGAGTTTCCACTGGGAGACTTTTTCCTGAACTTCCAGAAGAATTAGGTAACGGAGACTGCCCGTTCCATGTCACAGCGGGAACTACTCTGTTTGGCAGCCTTGACCTAAAAGGTTTCAATTTTCTGAGTGTTGTTGCTTCTGCACTTTCAGGCATGTCTACAGAATAGTGAGGCTATTTCTGCATCACCCTGTGCTTCTGGTTGTGGTTGGAGTGAGAGGGGGACTATGTCCCTCCAGGAAGCTGTTCTTTTAAAATATTTGAACCTCTCTGTCATGTCAGGTGGTTAAGTATCAATGCTTTCCTTGACACTGAATTCCAAGTAGGTAGTACAGCTATTGCTGGAACAACACTACTGAAGTTTGCTGCTTTCACTAGAAAAACATAATTTTTTTTTCTGTAAAGTTCTAACTCTGTCAGATATTGAATTTTGATACAAACTTTGTCAAAGGCTGGATATGAACATGTTATATATGCACACAGTAATTATTAGTAAGGGAAGGGCATTGCATTAGGTTAGCATTTTGTCCAGCCACAGTGTTACTTCCCTATGAAAAACCAAGTCACCTACAAGAGCCTCAGAGCACACCTGGTAGGCTTGAATTTTTGAGTTTCATGCTGAATTTTATATCCTTGTACTTAGTTTATCCTATTTAGTTTCTTCTAGTCCAGCTCTTTTCTGTGCAGAGAAGAAATGTTTCCATACTGCAGAAAAAAATGAGAATGAAGCCAGGCTAGGTGCAAAGTGACTTCACTTGCTTCCTAAACAGTTTAAGGTGGGAAAAGCCAAGGAGGGGACACCAGTATGTCTTTCCCAATTCCTGCTTCTCTATTTTCCCATCAGGCTTGAGGAGCTGGAGCCCAAATGTCATCCAGGCCTGGGCTTTTGTGGGATAAAACCCACCCTCCCAAAAATGGTGCTGTTCTCTCCACAACCAGGTCAATAGATTGCAAAGGGGCACAGGAGAAGCAGGGCTGAGAATTTAATGAAAACAATTTTAAAAAGAAATTTGAACAATTGCATTAGAAGCTGGGCACTATACTTTGTATAGGATGTGAAGGATTTGTATTGGATGACTGTCTAATCTTCCATGTAAGTGGAGCGTCTTTGGCCTTATTTTGAACCTGAAGTAATAAAGAAGGAAATGAAAGCAAAGGTAAACTTAAAGTATTGTTTTACTCTAAATGCTTTCAGTAAAGGGCCTTGTTATCTAATGATTGGTACGAGATGGCTGGTATAAATTGTGTTGTTTGTTCTCTGCACTCATGGCAAAGGAAAGCAGAGGCAAAAGGAAATCAATTGGAACTAGCAGGTAACAAATGACCAGTCTTAGGCAAGCATAGCAGATGGGGGAAATAGAGTTGTGGGCATACATTATTAGGAAATGCAGTGGTGATTTTCCCCATTACTTAAGAAATGCAGCAAATAAGAAATATTTTTGATGGAGGGAGCAACAATTAAGAATGTGCGGGTGTTTCAATATTGGTTCTTGCCCTTAATGTTGAATTATCAAAAGCTAAAAGGGGAACCAGAAAATGTGATGGCAGCTCTTGTGGAGACAGGCAGGTCTGTGTCATGCCAGCTCCCCAAGGAGAGCTCTGGCTGAGCCAAACCGGCAGCGAGTGGTTCAGAGTCTGTTCTGGAGTTACCCAGGACTTTGGGAAATATTTTGGCAATACTGTACCAGACTGAACCCTGCAGAGTGGCTATGATATTTAGATGAATTTAGATGAGGATAAGTTCCAGTAACTTTCTGTTTGGGGATCTCTCTTCACTGATATAGAACTTTATAGTTGTTCAAAAAGATTCATTTTTGTGGAGCATGAAAAATCCCGTAAAATAGCTTAAAAACAAGCTCTGCCATGGTTTTCGAATAGGGATTTTTTTTTTTTTTTGGAGATACAAGCAGAAAAAGAACCAACTGGACAGCAACTCTTTTTACAAGGACCCTGGAGCATGGGCAGTAGTGAGTTTTTATCCCCCTTACTTTTCATGTGCACCCAAAAGACTAAACCCCTGGTGCAAGCAAGATTTTAGGAAACTTGTGTAGGGAAGAAATGGTCGTATATGTAAGTAAGCACTAGGGATCTGCCGAGGTGACAATCTCCATCCTTGATGGTTTTAAAGACCATTCAGGCCATGCTGTGAGTGACTGTGTTTGCCCTGTCTGGAGAGCAATGAGCAAGGTTTCCTCTGGTTGGCCTGGTTCAGAATTTGGCTTTCTATTCTGCTCACTAAGCTTACTTGAAGTCCTGGTCTTAGTTATTAGTCCTTTACATGTGACTCTGCATGTGTAGGTAACGCTGACAGCTTTTTTTATAAAATTTTTTTAAAGCATCTTAACAATGTTTTCTGTATGTTGCCACAGTGTATTAGTTCTGCAAGCAAATCCTAAAGTGCTACAGAGAGGACACCCTAACACCTTGAAAAGTATCAGTAAAAACTGCTGAAAGCATTAAAAATAAATGAATCATAGGGTGAGAACTAGCATGACAGGTAAATAGGCAGGACATAAAATGCCTCTGGAATCTGTGGGATATTTGCGGGTACAAGGGGGCTTCTAAGTCAAGGTTCATTTACAATGTCTGGTTCCTCTCTCCAGGAAGGATTTCTAATAGATTCAAGGAGACTCCAAGCTTTTAGTAGGTCTTGGTAAAAGAAAGGCAGCTCTGTAAGGAGAGAGGTTGGTTTGTTTATGGAGAAAACTTGCCAGTCACGTTTCATATTGTGTCCCACTTGGAAGAACAACCGAAGGCTTTCACCCTGCTCAGGAAATTGTGTTTCTGTACAATGGCCACAGCTATTGTACGGAAACACCATCTCCGTGGTGTGAAAGCCTACCTGGGATGGGCTGCAGCCTCCTAGAAAGCCCCTGCTCCATCAGGAAAACATTTGTGTTTTACAGTTAGATGCTGGTTGGTTTTTTTTACTGCCCAGGATCTGTTCCAGCCTGTGGCTGCAGTACTGTCTGAATGGTGGAGTTTTGCCAAAAGTGAGCAGCATTGAATACTTTGTTTTACCATAACAAGTGCAGAGGTGAATGAGTGCTGTCAAGAAAGCACTATGAATACTCTTTTCCGTTATTAACTGAATTTATTATTTTGCTGGTAAAAGTTAACAGCAGAAGGTGAACATTAATTTCACATCTGCATGAACTTGTGCTGGAAATGTTTGGGGGATCATCAGGTTGAGGGGTAGAAGCAAGTTTTGACTGCTCATTCCTAAATAAAACAGCTAAAATCACAAATATTTCCAGTCAGTCGTGACTTTAAAAATATCCAGAAGCATATTTGAATGGGGAACACATAAAAGAATATCATAATCTGCTCAGGCTATTGTGTGAAATGGAAACAGGTCAAATAAATCATTACCTGTATTTATTCACCCAGTTTGTGTGAGTCTAACACCATGGGCTTGTGTGCTTTGGGCAGTGTAAAGCAACATACTTGGCATCCTCTTGTTGCACATCAGCCCCAGTAGTAGCTGGGATGTTGGAGAATTGAATGTGTTTTTATTTATATTTCATCAACAGCTCTGAGCATCTTCTTGATTCACAATAGACGAAGAAATTGTAGTAAGTGTTTCACTACTTGTTTTTTTCAGCCAAATCCAAAGCTTTAGGAAAGTCGCTACCATGGCATGCTTATGTACAGGGGAATATTTCATTCACTTTTCTCATCAAGAGGAAAACTCATCATTCATGCCAGGAGGATTCATTGAAATTGTATTCTCCTGGAACAGTATAAGAAAATAAAACCAGCCAGTTAATCTATTCAAATTTTGAGGGCTGAAGGGGTTTGAAGGAGCTCTTCAGCAGCTTAGAATTAAAATAACCAAAACCAGGTTTAACACAGCTCTAGGATAGATTCTGCATAAATCCTCCACCCTTCCTAAAAAATGCTATATACTGCTTTGAATGAGGCCTTACTCTGGACCCACTGCTGGGCATGGGAAACAAGACACTATGACTCGGACAGAGATGCCAAATGCAAATTAACCTAATTGATGATGAAAGGCCAATTGAGCAGACACAATTATTTCATTAAAAAAATCTAAATCTGGGGTTATTAGTGCTTTTAAGTAAATTCTTTGAGTTGTGGGAGGTTTGACACCACCGTGTCCTCTCAGCTGTCCCTCTGGAAGAGGAGATTTCCTTTGTGGACAACATTGCCTGGAGGATCTTCAGCCATCAGAGATGGCTTTTTTTAATGGAAAACCAGGATTGCAGTCTGGTTATCTTGATTTATGGATTTACAGACTGTATATTTAGGATGTGGAGATGACTTCATTGAGCTGCTTTTTGCCCTTTTTTTTTTTAATTAGAGAAGCAAATAGAAATATTCAAATCAGATCACACTGATTAGTGAAGCTAATTATGTTTTTCCAAAGCATCCCTCTTCTTACTCATTCTGCAATGAAAAAAATCATTTGCTCATGATGTAGAACAGGGGAGAGGAGATTTCCATGACAATTAGCAGTAATTAATGAGAAGCTTTGAATTGCTTCATGTTAACCTCAGTATCTATTAGAGGAAAAGGCTCAGATTTGCCTGTTGAGGGGTGTGGGTTTGCACTAACTCCTTCAATCCCAGAAGGGAAACAAAGACGTGGGAATATGACAAGGAGTTAAAATGACTTTACCTATTTTTTAGTGAGTGTTAGAAATAGTCACGTGCACCTGCTACAGATTCACATCTGTCAAGACACTCGCAACAAGTAAAATGATACTGGCATTTTAATTAAAAGGAATTGTTACCTCTTTAGGGTATATTTAGCTTGACTTGAATGAATACATGATCATTGCAGGTGCCTGTAAGATGTAAGATTTTCTACAGAAGCTTGTTGTGTTTTAGAATTTATTTTTTCACACTGGAATGAAAATAACTCTCTGGAAACTTTTTATGAAAGGGAGTCATATCGTAACATAGCATTTTTTTATATCAGTAAGATCAAGTTTCTTCCAGGAAAGGCCTTTGTAATGAAAGGTTCCTCTCTGCCCTGAGACATGCACATATACACATATATATTTATATGATGGACTTCACCTGCATTCAGAGCTAAAAAGAAATGTCTCTTTTGAGTGAAAATATATTCAATTTTCAAAGATGTTTCCATTTAGGTTAAATAGAAATATTGAAAACACTAGTTCAAGCTCATAAAATTGCATTTTCCAGCTTTTCCCCACACTGCTTGTCGCCCACATCCATGGGATATGTGGAATTTGTATGACAGAGCCTGGTGATAGTGCAACAGAGAGCACAGATGACATCTTGCCCCATGTAATCAATCAGTAGTTTCCCTTTAACACTAGAGAGATCAGAATTTAAATGATGTATTTTGGGTTGGTCCATAAAATGATTTAAAATATTTTGCATAATTGGAGGTGTTGTGTGGCCAGTAGATAATATTTGCATCTAGGGATATTATCATTTGACAATATTTAGATTTGAAGTTGTGAGCAACATGACCAGCTCCTTCTTCAGAACTGACATATTGGAAGAGTTGAGAAACAGATCCATCTTCTGCACTGCTGCTTCCCTGTAATTGCTTCCTGAAAGCAACTTGTCCTCTATGTGATTTCTGCAGCAAAGTGAGAAGAAGTCACATTAATCCACTGAAAGGCAAGATGCTGCTTTCAATTCTCCTCTTGCCCCTGCTTTCTCTCCTGATTTATGGATTAATTGCATACTTGCTCCCAACACAACTCCGTGTTGTCTCTGTCACAGTGGCTGGGATGATCTCTCCTTCTGAGGCTCTTGGGTCTTAGACTTGCACCATCTCTAATTGAACAGCTGATGATTGATAATTGGATACAAGAACAGGCTAAAAAGCTTGGTTGTGTAGCTGAGGAAAATGAGGGCTGATAGAGGTTGTGTCTGATATGGAAGGTGACAAACACTCCCAGCAAACCATTTAAATTAAAGGATGGCGTTGGAACAAGTACAAATGGACAATAAAGCATCCATGAATATTCTGAGGACAGAAATTAGCTTTCTAGCAACAAGAGGGTAAAAAGGGAAGACTACCTCCTCCCATGGTAGTGGTGGAATGAAGGCAATACGCTGGCAAAACTGCGTGAGAGGTGCCTCCAAACACCATGGTGGTGTTCCAGCGGACCAAGCCACGATGAGGTCAATGGCTTTGGGGGATGTGTAATAGCAGGCATGGATTTCCTGGTCTTGTGTCTGTTTGTAACCCCTTTTTCTATGGGTCAGAGGAATCTGCCTGTTTTGTTGGCTCTCATGTGCTTGAAAGGGAATGCTGTAGAGGATGGCAATATCTTAAGGCAAAAGACAGTAAAAACTCATTTTAGCATCTTCCCTTTCCTTTCTGTCTGATATTTTGCATCCCAGTTTGAACGTGGCAGACGAGGCTGACTCTCCTGTGAGACTGAGATATGTTGAGAGATGGTGGGGTAGAATAAATATGGAGACCCTCTGTCCCAAGGAATTTCATTCCTGAGCATGGCATTGTTTTGCTCCTGTGATATATGACCTATTTCAGTATATTCTCTGCTGAGTTGGGGAAATAATCTTAGATGTTTTGTGTGAGGGTCTGGCATTTTGTCTCAAGCTGCGATGCTGGAGTTTCGTGCTTGATGGTGCTCAGTCCACAGTGTAATACATTTGCTTTCAAGAACTGGCATTTTCAAAAACATTTGTTAGCTTCATTTTTCTTCCACTGACCTGAGCAGCAAACCCCTGAGAGTGGAGTTAGTCAAGGTGGCACGCTTGTGAAAAGCCTTTCTGTGCATTATGAGGGAAGGCAAAGCTTTTGTCCCAGGGCTCTGGATCAATCCTTACTTTGCTTCTGTTGAGACCTGTATTGCTCAGTGTTATGTTATGTGTTGCTTTCTGTCACTGCTTTTAAAGTAGTTTGTTACTAGAGTTTGAAAGTGCTTTGCAGTATTTAATCTAATCAGCAAAAACATCCTCATCCCATTATTTGGGCAATTTTGGGGGAGGAGTGGTTGTTTTCATTTGGGTTTTATGATTTATACTTCTCTTTTTTTTTTACAGCATGTTTGTTCAGGAGGAGGATTTTTCATTACTTGCCTTTGTAGTGATTGTTTTGTACTTTCTTGGGACAAAACCAGCTCTTTTGAAGGTCTGCATGCTTACGTGCAAAATATTGGCAGATCTCTGAGGCTGAGGAATGCAGTGGAAACTGTAGTGCATCCTGTACTTTGATTTCTGCAGATCTCCTTGTGTTGGTTGTGGTTATGAAGCAGTTTCTTGCTTCTAGCTCCTATCTACATTAACTTCTACAATATTCTTTATTCACATTGAGCTTATCAATACCCACCGTGAGCTGATTCGATTCTAGTCTGGATTAAATTTGTCTTGAATCAGGGCTGTAAATGCTACTGATGATTCCTAATAAAACTAGGAAAATTACAAAAGTTGCTGGTTTGGTTGTCCAGTTCAAGGGAGCTGTGTGATTTTCTGGGCTCCTAGTGCGGGCAGGATAGGAGCTCAGCACATTATGGAGGCAGACCATTGAGAGAAAATGAAATAATATTTACATACATACATATATATTTGCATATACATCCTGGTTATATTTTCTTCAGTGAGCAGTGAGACAAGGGTGTCTTTATTGGTTGTATGCTCTGTGTTTGTCTCTTTGAGCTTGCATGTTTAAATCCTTAGGAATAAAATTACTTTACTCGCATGACTAAAACTGGATTTAAGTGACAAACCTCTTGTCAATAGGCATGAAGATTTTGTAGTTTGATCTCTGGTTTCCCTTTAAGAACTGAAATCTGCTACCAGTAATAATCTGCATTGCCCTCCTTGATACGTTTGTCAGTGAAGTTCATAGTGCAGCTCAACTAGTCAGGAATTGTATTTTATGTGTAGCTTGTAGGTTGGGATTAGAGAAAAAGATGACGGTAATACTCGGTGTTGCATGGATTTCATCTGAGCTGGTTTGCTTCTCCAGACATAAAATCTGGATGTATATAGCCATACTGCTAAGATCAAAGAAAATTTACCAAATCCTCTGTTTTGTTATTGTTTTGGAGGAGTTTCAAGGCGTGTTTGCTTTTCTTTGTTTTTTTTTTTTCCCTGTTGTTCTGGGTAGACCTTAATTTGCCTAAACTCCTTTTCCTATTTATTTTTATGGTTGCTTCTTTTCTCTTCCAAATGTTAATTTGCAATTTTGCATCTTGTTTAAGTTTCCTTATTGTATGTACAACTTCAAATTGTTTTTCTGTGTTGTTTTCAGGGGAAGTGAAAGGAGAAAAGAGAAAAAATAATCTTGTGTCACTGCAAATAATGAGCTTTGAGTGTTGTGATGTCCCTTCTGTATCATCAGGTGGCTCTTTTGCACTGAGAGAAACTGCATTTGAAAAAAACAATATCCAGCAGGAATCCTTCATGGGGTTAATGCTTTGAATTTTGTTGTCTTTCATCCCTACTTTCCCATGTTTTTCTTCCCCAGTAATATGTCAATGTGCAAATTCTGGCAAAAGCACAATCATGTACACAAAACTCATGAATTAAACTCCCCCCGACAGACTTTTAAAGGAAATCCTACAGTATTCAATGGTGTGTTTTTGTGTACAGCAAAGCCCTCCCACCAGACGGGTACAGCAGTCTGTACAGAATTTTCTCCATCTCCCCCACTCCCATCAGACTCTGGCACTTTAAGGCCAATCTTTTTCTTTGTATTGATCTCCTGGGGTCTGTGGACCTCTGACACTGATGATGAGAACAGGGCACTGGGCTTTCTGCATTGAAACATGGGTACCTTGGCCTCCCCTTCTGCTATGAGAGGCTACAAAAACACATCTATCTCTTACTGCTGGCACAGTGTCACTGCTTTTGCCTTTCTCAGGCAGCCTCCAGGTTTCCTACTAGTTGCTTCGGGTGGTTATGTCACTTACAACCCACCTTTTGGTGCATTTTTTCTCCAGGAAATAAGTTATGACATATCTGTAAGCATCTATTCTCTTCATTGCCATCCCACATCTCTCTGATCATTGTGTAAACATTGCTCCTTGGGATGCACCAGCATCACAAGCCTCCTAATTTGTTGCATTTGTATTTTTTTGTAAATACTCTCTTTGTGGATACTAAATAGTAAGCAGATGACGATCAGAATATGTGCTTTATAGGCACTCTTTTGTTTGACAGAACTCTGAAGAGCAGATATTTGAGTCATTTAACAAACAAGCAGTTAGAAAAAAACTTAAAAAAAATTAGGCTTTCACCAAAATGATAACTTATACTGCAGAACATGGAGTTAGCCTGTCATTCCCAGTCTCTTGTTCACCTTGGAGTTAGCTAGTTGCACAATCACTTCTTCAGCACATGTGGGTGAACAGCAAGTGTGCCACTGGTCCCTAAAATGGGCATCCTAAATAAAATCTGGCTCTTTCACATCAGGTGGGCTTTTGGCCACCAATTTCAGTGGATTTGGACCATGTCCTTTTAGTCTGTCTGAAATGCAATGCAGTCCCTTTGATTTTGCCCAGAGCAGGGAGCGCTGCTGTTTTCTGAACTGAAGCATCTTTTACTCAGACATCTGATCTTGGCTGAAACATCTCCTATATTCCAATGACCTCTAAACTAAATTTTATGAATGACTTCCTCATCTTCAAAACTGTTTTTTTTTTACTTCTACTGTTACTAAATAACACCACAGAAAATCTGCTGTAAGCAGGACAGAATTACAGAGGGGAACTCTTATCAATATATTTCCTCAGCGAAAGCTTTATGTGGCACCTCTGCAATCAATAGGAGATTTGTCATTGATTTCAGGAAGAATACCTCTCTTTAAAAGACGAACCAGACAAATCCCCTCCTTTCCATATATTTGAAATATGGCACAGGATGTGCAGTTTTCTCCAGTGCTTTCCAAGTTCGTAATTTGTATTTCACCTTAATGCCACTTTGTGAATTTATTGGCAGCCAGAAGCACTTCATCAGGATTCCAGAGTTTTGCCTACCTTTTTGGTAGTTATTTAGTTATTTTTAGTTGGGTGCCACACAGGTGGATCAGTACCAGCCTGCCACCAGAGCAAAGTCATATTTTTAAGACACCAGGAGAATACATCAAAACTCTGCTAGTACTTTTATGGATGGGGGGATATTTGGTTAAATAGATGTTTATCTGGGAAAGTCGTCATCTGGCTAGCAGCATACTGAATGTTTCTAAGCAGCTCACTTATGTATACTAAACAAATTTGGTTTGGCTGCAGCTAGAGCTGCCCTGTGGAAATTCTCAACATACATTTGTTTGATTGAGCTGTCATTTTCAGTTGATCTGCTGATGATCTGTGTCACTTTGTTTAAATGTCCTGGTGGTTTTTTGGTTTTTTTTTTTTTTTTTTTTTTTTAATACAGTGTAAAACCAGTCTTCTTTGTGATGGATTAAATTGAGGTGAAATTTGAGAGTTGCTCCTGTTTTCGATTTCTGTGCCCTGAGACAGGTGGGCTGGAATGACAAAGAACTTCACACACAAACACATTAAAACAAAAATGGAGTGGATGCCCTCATGATTTAAAACATCCGTAGATGTGTCAACTACCAAATGCTCCTGTTCAAAGTAGTTGCTGGGATTTGCACTTGAAAAAACAAATGGTATTTATTTTGTCTATCCCATTCAGCTAAAATGCCTGGACAAAATGGATGCTGAGCTCTTTTTCTCCTGTAAAATTCTGTGTGGGTGCCTAAATGCTGGCATTTTGGTGTCATGTGAAGATAACACAAGGTTAATCCCAAGGTGAAGTCCCTGGGTGGGCAGCAGGGAAAGGAAATGGGCTCTCCAGCATGGTGGGAGTCTGTCAGCCCAGTCTGGGAACTGGGCAGCATTTCTGGTGGTCCAGCCCTGGAGATGTCTATTCTGCAGGCACTTTCTAAGAGATCAAAGCTCCTTTGGGACCACAGCACTTGGTTTAGGTTTTTTGGGTTTTGGGAAGTATTGCTCAAGCTTTGGGCTATCAGTTGAGCTCCCTCAAGGTTGGTACATGTGATATTCTGGTACTTCCACTGATTTTGGAGGGGAGTGTTGTTGGCTTCAACAGGGAAAGTGAGATGGTAAGGTGCAAGAAGGGGGACAGCCAGCTCTGAGCACAGTACCTGGGAGAGGAATCCCATAGCCAGGCTCATTCTGGTGCTTAGCCCCTGAATCCCCCTCCTCCAACTGACCTTTCCAGAGTTCTCATTAAAATGCAGCTTTTCCCTGTACCAAATGCTGGCTTTTGTGCAAGGCTCGCCCAGATTTGTCTTTGCTTTAGGGCCCTTTAAGGTCTTGCTTTGCTCATCTCCAGCTTTTCCCATGTGGGCTGTGATCCATATGTGAACTGCCAACTGCAGAGCAGCTGCACTGCAGCTTTGTGAGGAAGGACCAAGGGATGCCAAGTCTGGACAACTTGCTTATTTTCTAAATGTGCTGCTGATTTGGTTTGTGACCATGGGTGACTTGTGTTCACCCATGTGGCTGTGGTAAGAGATGGAGTCTTGGTTGTGCACCCAGTGCTCATTCAACATATTCTCATGACAAACTTGCATTTTTTTTCTTCCACATGTTTGGAGTTATGCATGGCCTCACCTAACTTGCTGAGTTGAGGTTCACAAGTATGTGGAGAAGGTCAGCTAAATATCACTTTGAAGCCTGCTTTGAAAAGTGCTCTAGGAAAAGCTGCTTTTCTTTGACTTCAGTTTCTACTGAGCTTACCAGGGAAAACTAAAATGAAGTTTTTACTTCTACTTTCTCACTCTGGAAACATCTCCTGTGAGCAGCCACGGCATCACTGATGCTTGTACAAGTGCAGTCCATGCTGCTCCTGCTAGAGACACTGATGCTACAGTGAAGGGTATCTGACAAAAGACCTTTTCCATGACTCCTTATGGTTTTGTGAAGCATAATGGGCTAGCTTGAAAATTTCTGAACTCGAATTCCATTTTTTCCAAAATATTCTCAGAAAAATTTTGGGAAAAGCCATGTTATTTTCCTGACATAAAACCCCCAGCTTCTCAAGCCATTTTTTCTCAAGAATTCCATCACTTGTATGATTTAGGATGTGTCTCTGTTTATATATAATATTATATTGCATATACATGTTGTATATATACATCCTTGTCATTATAAACAGTACTTAAATCCATGTCTGTAAACATAAATAGATATATAGTTAAGTACTCTTTATAACAGAAGATTAGTCCATAGTGACATAATAAGTAGAATTAAAGCATATAACAACCGCATGTTAGTTTGAGCTTTTAGGGTCCTGGGAGATCCTTTGGGATGGAGAGCACTGCCTGGGCCAAGGTCTCTAATGGCATGGCATCCAATTACACAAAGGCTGAATTTACTCTATTAAGAACTATGTATTTATTTAAGCTGTCATATATCAGCTTGCACATGAAAACAATAGAGCTTGTGAAGATTGCCAGTGTGGGGGGAAAAAAGGGTTATTTTTCAGATTTGCTTCCAAGTTATTGGGATGAACCAGAAGCTTTTGGAGTGCTGATTTATTGCTCTGTTAGTGGCTCCCCAGGATCCCTCTGATTCTCCAAGATCAACAATTTCATAGGAAGTGATACAAGGTATATGGAACAAAGAGGGGAGTAAATTGCATTAGCAGTTAACTTTCTTTACAGTTAATATATATTAATAAATATCTACAGAATGTTTGAGGCTTTGACCAGGAAGCAATGTAAAATAAACTGTATTTTTTTTTTTTTTTGTCAAAATAGATCTAACTGATGTTAACTGTTTCACAGCAGGGGTCTTGTTCTGGTTTCACACTGGTGTCACTGTTGATTTTGGAAGGGGATGTGATCAGAATAAGGACTGTCATTCCTCTTGCCTTACAACAGGCTACTGGTGCTACGAGAACACTTGGCATTTCCATACTATCCTGCATTGCATCTTCAAAGCACTGGAGAGAGATGAGCTATTCACCATGGAGGAGCTCATCTGAGGCAAATGAGATAATATGATCCCACAGAAGAAATGGGAAACCCAAGAGGGAATGGGAGAATTTGTTACTGGATATATTTGCAAAAGCAACTGAGTGTGCAGTGTCAGAGCTACTCATTCCCTGTATAAGCAAAGACTGTGGTTTGATAGACCAGGGAGGTGAGAGCCCAGGAGGTCTTTCCTGTTAGTCCTGTGTGTGCTGAAATATCTTCTCAATCTCTTTCTAACTAGCTGCTCTTGAATAACTCTGGTCTTTGCTGGCCAAAAACTCCCCAGTGGTTTCTGTGTCTGTGGAGCTTTGGCTCATGTGGAGGTCGCCAAACATGTGAGACAGGAGCACCATAGGCAGTCAGGATCTTTGTCCTCAAGGGCTGCAGTGGAAGGTTTCCCTGTGAGTACAGCAATACACAGATGGGTGTAATAAATTTTGCTCATTTTCCTCCAAAGAATAGAGAAAAAGGTGAACAGAGTGAAGTGTTACTCTGTGTCCAAGTGAAGGGAGTAGCAAAGGGCTTTTGGCTGAGATTGAAAATACGTGTTAAAGAGGGAACAGGCACCTCCCAGCATTGGCTGTGGACCACCAGCACAGGAAAGAGGCAAGAGTGGAAAGCTCTTAGATAATGTTGAAAACCTCCAAGCAGTCAACCACAGAGAAAACACCCTTCAGAGACGTGCTGGGTAAAAATACAGCCAGACAAACACTCTTGGAGGAGTTTCTAAATTACACGAGGAACAATTTTATAGGAAAGAGGTGACAACATCCTGGATTTGCCAAATTTCTGCAAACACTTTTCTGTTTAAAATGAGTCTCCTGATTGCTCAGCAAAACTCTCAAAGCTGTAATATTTGGGGTTTGGATTTCTTTTTCTTTAAATTCTCTGAATGTTTTCTTTTTCCATGATTTTTTGGTAATAATATGGAAAAGAAAATGAAAGAGTTTTGAGAAGAGTGAAAAGGGAAAAAAAAATGGGAGAGAGTGGAGCGGAAATGAAGGATTTTAAGGGGAAAGCTAATTTCTATTTATTTGAGAACCTTCCCATAGCAGAAGATGCAGACAGGGCACAGGGAGAGAGCTGTGGTTGTTGGCAGTGAGGCAGTTCAGCATCATTCAGCTGGACTGAAGCACATGAAGCCTGTGGTGATGGGGGAGCTGGGCCCTATTTTTACCTCTGTATGGATGTCTTGATTGCAAAAAGCCTGGTGTTTCCCCTTGTCCTCTTATACAAAGGCCAAGAAAAATAATTGCTACTGATCTTTGTAGCTGATCGCACTCATGTATGCCACAATTTCCAGAAAAAATAAACTATCTTAGAAAGGTAACAGAGAATTTAAGTGTACTTAATGGGTGTAGTTTCCTTTTACCTCCATCCTTGTGTAAAGTCATACTGCCATGTACTCTGGGACTTGTTGTAGGGCAGCAAGTAGCTTTTTTCTGGTTGCGCTTGGATGCCTGCAGTTGGTTCCACAGACAAATGCTGTCAGTTCCACAGACAAACCTTATCTGCATTACCACTGAAATGATTGTTTCAGTAAACTCACTGGCAGAAGTCCCACTGACTTTAAGATACTCCATAAATCCCAAGTTTGCTAGGGACAGACTAGCCTTTTGAAATGTGGCAGGAAATACATATGTTTTATTGACCATAAATATTTTGTTGAGATTAAAAATGAATTAGTGCTTATTTAAAATATACATCTGGTACAGGTAGAATGTAATTTGTCAGAAAAAAAAACCTGTGGAAGTGTTTGGAGGAATGAGCACTCTATGGAGCACATTGGTAGAGATAATGTAGTTAAACCTAATTTTTCCTGGAAAAAATGAAACGAAAAGATTCTTGCACTCTGAAAACATGTGTATGTTTTGTTGAGTGACATATCAATGAGAAAAACTAGTCAAAGTGTGCCAGCCAAAGATTTGGGTGTCACAGAGATAAACGGGAACAAATTGTCATCCAAGTTTTGGAATAATCCTGCCCAAAACTATGCTCTCGTGCGGGAATAGAAGTGTCCCAAAGACTTTTTGTAAAAAAAAAAATATATATATATAGTGACTTCACTCATCCAAATGGGTTGGATATAAACATCTGCTGATACACTAAAATGATGCTGAATCCACCTGCACACCTGACATGAAGGATAGTTGCTCTTAAGATTAATGATTTTCCAATTAGCTAAGTATGTCCCGTGTGTTACTGAGTAACCTTCTGTTGAGAAGTCACTTGCAGGAAAAATTGTGGCCTTGTATCTCCTCGGAAACAAATGCTGGAAGCCAGTCTTGCCAGACCTTGAGTTTTTGAAGTGGACAGTATTGTAGGATTAATTATCCAATACTTTTCCTGATTAGTGTATTTGTTATAAGTACTTGCATTAGTGCTTCAAGGACTTAACTACAGTGTATCACAGTGTCACTTGAGTATAACTAATACTCTCTCACAGTAATTGCATAATTAAAAAGCTGTCAGGCTGCTGGTGTAAAACTCTGCTTTACAGCAGCTCAGTTTGAGAGGCAGCTCCCTAAAAGTCTATTCCTCCCTGAAATACTTGGGCATAGCACGTGAACAGGTACATCATTGGTACCTTGGTGTGTCCACCGGGCCTTCTCTTATAATCCCTCAACTCTTTCATCCCTGCTTTTAGGGCTGCCCTGTGTAGGGCCAGAAGTAGGACTGATCCTTGTGGATTCCTTCCAACTCAGGATATTCTGAGTTACCTTCTCCTCACTGGTCTATGCCCTGTGCTCTTCCCAGGTAGAGTGCAGGCCCCCTCCTGGATGGTTTCCCCAGGCCCTTTTTGCCCTGATGGTGTGACTGTACAGGCATGAGAGAGAGGTTGGGGTCACTGAGCCATCACTCGTTCATTCTCTTTAAGCCACCGGCGCTTAGAATGAGAATTGCTCTGCTTCTCAAAGCAGATGGATGGGTGTTTGTGGGCTGAAGTGGCTGCTCACAGGAAGGGGTTAAATTCCTTTTTATTTGTAATGTGCTTTTGAAACAAAACTTCATGACCTGGCTTTTTTTCCACTCTTTTTTTTTTTCTTTCAAGTGATTACACTTTGCTGCATTATAAGGGAGTGAATGCATTTGTGTCTCGGGACCGTACTCTACCAGATACTGACATGTTCAACATCTCCTGTGGCTTACCAAACACATCAGGGATGTGGACCTCCCTCTGTTTTCTCATTATGCCAAATAATGAAATGTGGAAATAATTCTAATCCTTTCTTCTGGTTGTTCTGTACCTCTGAAAATATGATAAACTCAATCCAATTAAAAGTCATTACCTCTACAAGGCTCAGTCTCTATCTATAACCTTTGTTTTATAATTCACTCTGTTATCTGTCTTCATTATAATTTGGTAGAATAGTCATCTTTTGTTACTGCTTTCTGTTGGAAAGAGGCATGTGATTCCAGTGCTACTTTGTGACACATCTCAGTTTAAAACAGTAAAAGTCTGCTAATGAGTAAAAAGAAGTTCAGTTACACTGACTTGTTACAGAGAGATAGTTTCATTTGTGTTGATTATACTATTGTAGGTTTTAGTAGATGGTTTGATTTAAAAATATTCTTTCGCAGCAATAGTTTTTCACCGTGGCAGCGACTGCTAAAGTGCCTTACCTTTTCTCTCTTACCCCAACTGATACAAATTTAGTTAAATTTTATTCCTAGTTAGTATTTTCTGTATATAAGTGGCTGATCTTGTTAATTCACATTTAACCTTCCTGTCCTTAGTTTTGTCCTGAGCATGTTGGCTTCTTGTGCCATGTCAGTGTGAGAATATACGTCATGTTTACCATTATAGCAATTGAACAATGAACAAAAGCTGGTTCCTCTAATCCATTTTCCTCCCTTAGCAGTGACTAGTACTTGGGGCTCAAACTTTCAAGGTAGATTTTTTTTTTTTCTTTTCCCTTGGGTCTACGCCATATAGAGAGTCATGAAGGGCATTAGCGAGTATGCGTTAACTGAGGGGAGCAGAAGCAGCAAAAATATTTTACTAAGATACAAATTTAAGCTATTAGTTAGTTTCAGCATGCTTTGGGTAGGCTCCCAGCCAGTGTGGATCTCTTCAGGCTCTTTGCTATCTGCAGATCTGACTCTCAGTATATCAAATCCTACACCTGGCATTTCCCTCTTCCCTTACCCCCCACTCTGTGTAACCCAGGAAAGGTTTTGAAAGTCAAATATATATTTATTCCATTGAGGAAACTTTATCAACCAGCACCAAAGTTTATTGGCACTAGCTAGTGATATAATGGGTAGTTTAAACCCTGCTAACTGCGAATAATTTTTCAGCGGTGTTTATGATTGCAGTAGGCTCTAACAGACCAGAAGTACAGATAACATAAATATTTCTACCAGAGATGATTGTACTGGAACTATAAATAAAATTAGACTTAACTTGTAAATAAATTCAGTGTGTGCCAGCCAACATTTATAATCCTTTGTTGCTGCATGTAGTACAGTAATTTATATGGGAAGTGCAGAGGAATGCAAGCAGCCAAATTTTGCTTTTCAGTTATGCAGGTGCAACTTCCCCTGACATCAAGGAGAGCAGCTCCTGTGCAAATGAAAGTAGAATTTGACCCTGAGTCTCTGAGTGCTGGACCCTAATTAAAAGCCAGCGTCTGGTCCACATCAGATGCTTTTGACTGTATTACTCAATTATACATGAATGACACTAGACAGAGCACCAAATGCTACTAGTTATTGTAGGGGCTGATGGTGAGAATTGCCAGAGACGATGGGCAGACCCTTACACAGTTACTATATTATAACTTCTCTGGTCTAGTACCAACACTTGGCAATGCTGAAATTATCCTCTCTTAAAGACCTGATGCTCTTGAGTGTGTTTGGCTTCTTTTCTCACTTGCCTGTGAACAGATTTTTCTCCAGTGCTTGGTGCTCATCCTACCATTGGGAGCTCACTTCTGCTGCCAGTATGAGCCTCTTATTTCAGGATTGTTTTCTGCAGATGCTACAATTTAAGAAGGTTTCATCTCATGCAAGAAGGCTTTTCAGTTTGTCTTATGAATTATCTGAACTGATGTGCATCTTGCCATGAGGCACAGACAGAAGCCATCAGCAGCCTGAAGCCCTTTGCATGGGGTGCTCCAGCAGTGACCCTGACTGAGCTCCCTTTGCATTTCACATAGATGCTGCTGCCCACAGTGCAGCACCATAAATTGGTGATTTATGTATTTCAGCCCCAAAGCCATTCTCAGGCTGCCTTGAGCTGACAGTTTCCCCCGCCTTTGTCTGTGCAGCTTTTCCTACAACTCCCTCTTCTGCCAGCATGCAGAAGGGTTTGCTCCTTGTGGCTCAACACTGAGGTGTGGGAGGTTTTGCTGAGTGAACACCCTCTGTGATCAGCAGTGTCACGAGTACGAAGGGAAGGCTGATATCTGGGCACCACATTTCCCTCTCATTTTGTTACATTAGTGTCAATCTGAAGAAATTTGAGTAACTTTGGCAAACTCCATGGCAGACACTGATCTTGTTTATTCCTTGGTGAAAGTCTAAATTGATTGCTTTATATTTAACAGCTGTGTAAGAGAAATCAGAATTTGGTCTTTGGGGCCACCACATGGGTGCTTTGGTCCCTCTTGCTCTCCTCAAGTGGTCCATGAGTGTGGTTTTTGGGCTGGACCTTTTGAGGTGTTCAGGACAGCTTTCATTTTCTCATGCTTGTGTGAGGGTCGAGTAAGACAAATATGGAAAATCCCCATGTGTTTGAAGGCTTATGGTTGTGAAAGTATTTTTCCTTGGTAATTGAAGTAATGATTCAGAGCAGCTTCAAGTGCTGTGTTTATCATTAAATGTGCTTGTAATCTCTTTTGTTGTGCAATGGAACTTGCTATTTGTAAAATGGCATTTCTCTCCCCTTTTTAGTGATTTTTACCTATCTGGGAATTACTAGCTCTAGTCTGTTTAGAATCTAATCTTACTTGATTAGTTCTGTCTGGTGCTTTTCACAATGGGGTCCTGCCTGGGGCCCCCAGACTCTGTACAATACAAATAATAAATAATAGTCATTAGGTCCAGCTCCACAGAACAGTTCTGTGAATAAGGAGTGGCACAAACCAGTTTCAGGTATGTTAACTGATAAAGTGTTCATGTAGAGTAATGTAGCTCTTGGCTAGAGTCCCTCCTAGTAACCCAGTTTCTGCATGTTTCTACGGCTAAGGATCCTTCTCTGCTTCTCCTCTGGCCCCCTCTGAGCTGTGACCACCTGGTGTGGACTGTCAAGTGGCTCCCATTTTGTTCACCACTGGCAGTATGCTCCTTTTGAAGCTAATGGGTTTTCTTCTCTTAATTTTCTGCTTTTCTTGACCTCCTGTGTTCTAGACTTATTGATTATAAAATATATCCACATCAGTCTCTGCCTGTAACAGTTTTTTCTTTTTCTTTAATACTTGTTCAAACAGAAATTCAGATAAAGGTATCCATTTGTATGCAACAGGAAATGTCTCCTTTTCAGATATCCCTGTAAATACTCCAAGCTGATTTCCATTGCACGGAGTAGTGATGCTGGGTCAAATAAATAGAAACATTTGCTGATCTCTTTCAATGATCTGTTTCAGGGCTTTGTTATGCATTCAAGTCCACTCTTACCTTACACAGGAGAAAGGAATTAATTCACCTGATCCTACTATGTTCCCTAAAGACTTCATTAATGCCTCCTCACCAAAGGCTTGTATCAGGCATGGTTAATAGAGCAAGTGGAGCTAGTGGGGCTTCTGACACTTGATGGAATTCTCCCATTGAATACAGTCATGTCCTCATGGTGTCTATGGAACTAGGGGTCATCTTTCTCACCTTTGAGAAGTTGCAGGCATGAAACTGTGAGTCACTTCTCATTGCAAAGAGCCACTTCCATGTTTATCTCAGCTCTTGCTTTATGCTGCTCAGAAGGTGATGGCATTCTGAAGTAGGCTCTCTAGATGCCTTTGCTTTCAGCCTACCTCTTTCATCTGGAGTAGTCAGCCATCCAGCTTATGATTAAGTCACTGGTGGCCACGTGCACGAATCCAAGTGCAGAGAACTAGATTTCACAGAATATGCCATGTTGGAAGGGACCCACAAGGATCATCAAGTCCAACTCCTGGCCCTCTACAGGACCATCTCCAGAAGTCACACCATGTGCCTCAGAATATTGTCTAAATGCTTCTTGAACTCTGTCAGCCTTGGTGCTGTGCCCACTTCCCTGGGGAGCCTGTTCCAGTGCCCAACCACCCTCTGGGGGGAGAACGTTTTTCTTATATCCAACCTAATCCTGCCCTGACACAACTTCAGGCCATTCCCTAAGGTCCTGCCACTAGTCATCACAGAGAAGAGATTAATGTCTGCCCTTCCTTATGTGCTAGAGTGTTTATCAGCCAACAGTCACTTTAGGAATGTATATCCCTAGGCACAAATTGCCTGAAAAAAAGGAAGAACAGGTGGTCTCTGGGGAGGTGTTTCTGTTTGTTATGGATGGTTTGGCTCTTGAGATCTGTGTGTAGACTTGATTCTTGGAGGACTTTGTGTGAAGTTTAAGGCTGTTCTGAAACACTGATAAATGTAACAGACTAGTGTGTCCACTTGACATGAGATGCCATCATGTAGCATTTCAGGCACAGTCTCATTGAGCAATGTGGCCCAATGTGCTCTGACAGCAGCACATCTCTGCCTCACTTGCAATTGCAGCCAGGGGAAAGTGGTTTTGGGTTGTGCTCAGCAACCTCTGCCTTTCTGTCATTACTGCTTCTTAGCTAATTGCTCTTGGAGAGGAAGAACGTGCTGCACTGTGAAGAAACATCCTGATGGAAGGAAGTCCTCTCCTCCTCCCAGCTGTGCATAGGAGGCCTCTCAGTCTTGAAATGACCCTGGGCCCCGGAGTTACAGTAGTGGCTTTGGCACATTGTTCTCCTGTCCATGTGGCCACGTGGACTCTTTCCTGCTGGTGTGCAAGGTTGTGTCAAAAGTGCAAACACAGGTGTCCACCCTGGTCTTTTAGTAGCAATTAACCTTTCCTCCTGGGTTTCCTTTGAAGCTTGCTCATGTTTTTATCATAAAGTAGCAGTGCAGAATTTTATGGAGACTAATATCTAAGCTTCCACATTACCTAATCTCTTCCCTTATCAGGGGCCTAACTTTTTATTTCATTCCTTTTCCAGTGGAGATAATTGTTGGAATTTAAAGACGCCATCTTGAATTTCAAAACTGCAGTGCTATCTGTGTAAACGATTTGCAGTTCACTGTGAAAATGATGCTTATCAGCACAGTCCCTGGATCTAATCCTAACCTTGCAAAGGTTTTCTATCAGTCAACATCCTATGATTTTGCTGGAAGTCCCTCTGATCCATGTGGGTGTAAATTTTAAGGAGAATAGTCGTACATGCTTTGAAAATTAAGCCCAGATCCTTGCTTCACATACATTGATTTTGATATAGCTCCTTCTATCATTAAGTTCACAAATATGTCTTAACGGTCTTCCCATCCCTTGGTCATAATTTAAGTCTGTGTTTATTTTGAGATTTAAAAATATACTTTTTTGCTAGAATACATTGCTATTTCAGGCAGGAGACTATTTCAGTAATCCATTTTACCCAAGACCTTTGGGGCATATAGACCTATTATATTTTCCAGAGCTTTCAAGCTGAAAGCCTGTGTTTAACGACGACATCGGGTGTGGCTGCTGGAAATCAAAGAAGGCACAATAGACCCAGCAAACGGACTTGTCTCCCTGCCAGGCTTACAGAGGCCAATTTATCAGCTGCAGGTTTGACCCTATATGGCTAAAAACAAGCACAGCCAGGATGACTGAGATAAGTATAACCGAGGCCTTTGAGTCTGAGAAAGAGAAATTAAACTGGACTGTCCCTGGGGGAGAAGAAACATCTGTAAAGCTGTGCTTGCTGAGTGCTTAAAACTTGGCTTGTGCTGGCTCATGGGCAGGCGCTGCTGGTGAATGGGACTGAGGAAGGTGCCTTTGGGAAAGGCACAGAGCAGGACATTTCTTGCTGTGACTTAAATTATTTGGCTGAGATACTATGTTATTTGGTGGACGAGAGTTGACTGTGGGACACAGAGAGCCTTGGTTTTATGGAACACTGCTTGGTGGGACAGGGACAACAGCAGTAACTGTGTGAGGTAGGTTTTTTAGGGACTTTGAGTGTCAGGCGCCCAGCTGTCATGGCAAATCAATGGGATTTAGATGCCTGAAGTTTTTACCCCCTGCACCCCCTTCCAGTGAGCCATGTGCTTATCATCATCCAGATCACTTTCTGTGTGCTATTTCTCTTCCTGTACCCCATATGTATACATGGGTTAGGTTTTTCTTATCCCTGTTCCAAAAGCAGCTGAAGTCTTTTAGGCAGGACTGCAATCTAAACAGCTGGGGGAACACATCTGAATGGGAGTGAGCCTGCCCTGGGTGGACACAGCATCACTGTGGAATCAGGGAGCACACTTGGAGCTTTGGGTATGTTCAGGAGATGTGGATGAACCTCTGCCGCTTGTCCCACCCCTGATGGAGCAGAGCTGTGTTTGGGGGAACCAGCAGTGCCACGATGTAACACAGACAGCTCCTAATGTGGTTGTCTCAATGCAGAGCGAAGTCAGTGGTGACATCCAGGTGGAGCTGTGCCTCTATCCTTTCCATATAATTTTTCCTGTTCCTTGGAGTCAGGATGAGTGTTATTGTAGTCAGGAAAGTGTGGGCATGGGCCTGTAAGTGGTAGGCATAGAGCAAGCTTTCTGCACTAGTGCTCTCATGAGTTCTTGAGCATCTTTGCCAAACTCTGCACCACTGAACTATGACAGAATAGCAGGATATGGCAGGATTTCTGAACCATACGCAATGGAAAATTCCCCTATGTGTCCTTCTCAGCTTAAATGGTAGAGTCAGTCATGATTTTCTACTTCTCAGAGAACCAGGTATTAGGAAAGTGACAAACTGATCAATATTGGATTCAATTGTTAAAGTACAGGGAAAGTCTGCCAAACCAGAGGCCAAGGGAACGGGGGAAGCTGAACTTTCTTGTGACATGTATGAGGTCATAGCCAGTGCCACATAAAAGAAAGAAAAACAGTTCATGGCTGTGAATAAATTGCTCACAGATGAAGAATCCAGTTTGCCAGTCCTGTGATGGGAGCAATCTATTCCAATGATTTGTTATGTCCCACTGTTTGTTTTAGGCAGTACCAGAAGCATGAAAGTATGGATACAAAACCGTGAGATAATATGTAACAAAGATGTAAGAGACAATGGGCTATGACCAGTTTCCAGTGGAAAAGGCATACGGTGCTAATCTACCATGGATAGTTTCTTAAATGAGCAAGAAATTGAAAGAACGTTTTAAAGGTTCCTGTTTCTTCACTGAAACAGAGTCATTCCGAATGCCAAACCCAGCGTAACGCTTTAATTTCTGGGCCAGCCATGTTATGCAAATATCTTCGTGCTCAGGTCTTAAAATACCGAATCTTTCAGTTTCAGTCCTTGGAGAACAGTATTGTCACCTGATATTTAGGCTTGAATGAAGTGAAATGAGTTCTGGTGTGTATAAAAGCCCAATAACATTAATTAATTTAAATAAATGTAAATAATTAAGAAGATTTTTTGGTTAGTTTGTATTTTTCTTTTTTTTGCACGTGTTACTGGGTAGAGCACTGTATTATAGTGCAGCTAAAGCCCCTGCTGAAGTAATCCAGAGTTTTTTACTAAAAGGAATTTACAATCAGTCTTATATTTTGAGCTGTCAAAAATAGTGAGATTTTCTTTTTTTTCTTTTTTGTTTGCTGGCTAAGCCCAGAGATGAAGGTTTTTTTAATGTGTTTTGGATCTGCCCCAGGTTTTTTTTGCAATTGTAAGAGGAGAAGGTTCATGTTCTCTATAAGGTGCTGTTTGGATCCTGAGCTTATTTTAGACCATTGCGTTTCTTGGAGGTCAGTGGTAAGATGCTGATTTACATCAGCTGAAGCTCTTGCCAAGAGTTGTGTGGTAGGCTGGATCCTTTCCTCCAAAGACTAATTGGAGGCCATCAAACTTAATTTTGGCTACTTTAGGTACAATCTGTCTCTCTGAAAGACCAGTAAAGCTTTCCTGCTTTTCACTTCTCTTAAATTTCAGTTGTAATGTGTAATGCTGGCTTTCAATTGTAATTTCAAAGCATGAGCGATGTGAAGCTCTGTATCCGGAGCAGGCTGGACAATGGGTGTGCCTGCCTATACATCTGTGTGTAATTCCCTTGCCTGTGCTCAATGATGCAAACCACTTTTGATGTCAGGAATATTGAGAAACACTGTGTACCCCCAGGCCCACACTAGAGAAAAGGCCCATGTCCTCTCAGGGTGAGGCTCTGCTGCAGGGTTAGTGATTGATGAAGGTGCCGCTTGCCTACCAAACTGTCCTCTCTGTTTTGTGTGCAGGCTGAAAGGGTTTCATATGTAAAAACTGCCAGGTTATTTCAAATCCTACTGTTTGACTTTCTTTTCCAGGTGATGAATGTTTGTATGAGAGCTTTCCTGAACTTCCCTTGGAGGGAGCACCAGAAGCTGATGGAGAGTCTGCAAACATCCAGTGTCCAACATCCATCAGCGTTCAAGAGCCACCTTCTCCAGCAACCTCCAGCGAAGCTTTCACACCAAAGGAGAGCTCTCCTTACAAGGCTCCAATTTACATTCCTGATGACATTCCTATTCCTTCAGAGTTTGAACTCCGAGAATCCAACATTCCTGGAGCAGGATTAGGGATATGGACAAAAAGGAAGATTGAAGCAGGGGAAAAATTTGGCCCTTTTGTAGGAGAACAGCGGCCACACCTTAAAGATCCCGGTTATGGTTGGGAGGTAAGATGCTGTACATTCTTTCAGTCTGTTGAGTTCTTGGGTGTCTATAAATACAGAAGTATTTGCGGAATTAGAGTTTTATACTGTGGCAGCCAGAGCATATTTGTGTGCACCAAGTGCTTTATGGCCTTTTTGGGCTTTCTGGATGGAAACAAGTACCAATTGAAAGAGGAAAAAAGTCACGATTTAATATTGTTGTTCATGCATGAAACCTGTCTGGGTGGATACTTGCAGGTGATGCTTCTTTTGGAGAAACAGAGGAAAAAGTTGTGCTGTTGGAACATTTCTGTACCATTTTTAGTCTGTTCTTGAATAATCCTGATGTCTGTGGGTGAGGGATTTGCGAATGTCACTGTACTGTAGGCTTGAGAAGAAAGCAAGTGATGCTTTCAGGGTTGTGAATTGCCACTTTCTGTCAATGATGATCAGAATAGCCCTAAAATCTAGTGTTGTGTGGCTAAAATTGTTGTTGAACAATCCTGTGCTGCTTGGGGACTTCCAAACCTGTGGGGTTGATCCTGCTGCCATTTAATGAAAATTTTGCCATTTAATGGATGAAGTACCATTAGATGCTGGTGTCAGACCCAGCACACATGGGGATGGTGTGTACGTTACTTCTGCAGATACTCTGGGAAATGTAGCTTTTCCTGAAGGAGCTCAGGGACTCCTTTGGTGAGTACAGGGGTTGACTCTTGCTTTCGCTGCCTTCTGGGTAACATGTTTTCCTCATGGTGATATCACTGTGGATCTGGTTTTGCTGCTGGTCCATGGTCAGGTCAGGGATTTAGACCTCAAGTGGTGTATGTTGCTGTTGTGTTGTGATGTAATAAGTGTTCTTGCATGCTTTTATTCATTGTTTTAACAATGTGCTGTAGGAAAAGAGCATAATCTTGGCTTCCCATCTGTATGTTTCCTTTGGTTTCTGATAAGGGGAGTAGTGCAGAGTTTGCATGGCTCTCCAGGGGCATGGCTGACCTCCAGAGAGATGGGAATTAATTTTCCCAGGAAAAATGGAGTTTTGTTGTGGAGCAGAGCCTTGCAGATATGGTGGAAATGGAGGTTTGATTTGCTCTTAACTATCCATAACCACTTGGTGAGTTTATTCTAAACTTTCCGTCCAGTTGTTTAAACTCTTGTGACACCTGTGACAATATGACAAAATAGTGTCAGGAGAAATTACAGACTTGGCAGCACTCTATCAAGTTAACAGACTCTGATGCAATGTAATTGCTGGTGAGAAATCTTTATTATTTGAAAAAGGCACCAGGAAACCATAAAATTTGACCTTTAACTACAGCACAATTAAGTTCAGATATTGATAATAGAAGTTGAAGAAAAACTGTTGAGATATGGCTGTACTTGTAGGCTTAACATATTCCACAATTTAGGATATTTTAGACTGGACCCTCAAGTGTTGTAGTGCAGGATAAGTCCACTAAAACTGAGGGAAACCCATCTTGGTTTTCATACCCTTAGATGTGGATAATATGCTATGATATTGGAGACTAGTTTTCCTGCTCGAAATATTTAGGATTTTGGGGTCTAAGAGATCCAGACAAGAAATTAATATCTTGTTAGTGCTGGAAGCCCAGCTGGCACACTGAATCCCTTACAAGCTGCAGGACTTGTGCCATTGAATAATGTTGTGTATTTTGGACAGCTGGGGGAAGCTATTGAAAAGTGTTGGAGCAAAATCACAAAAAATCAACAGCCAAGTCCCTCTGCAATTTGGTCACTCACCCAGCATTCTGTGGTGCTAAAGGGAGCTTGAAACAAAATATTTGCCCAACAAGTGGGTTAAATACTTTTTTTGTAATTGAAGGGAGGCAAAGAAATTTTGCTTTCCAGAGTTTACACAGTAAGTAAAATGGCACATAGTGATGGTTAGGGCTAAAGGATGGATGTGAGGGAGCTGGAAGTGCTGGAGAAGACTTTATCAGTGCCCATGGCTGCCCAGATGCTCATCATCACACTCCTCTGGAATCCAGTACTTCCTTGGACTTGTGCCTTGTGATATAAAAAGGGAAAAGAAGCTTTTACTGGTGTGTGGGTTTGGGCAGCGTTAAAGGCAGTGAGGGATGGTGAGGGAAAGGTATCATTTATTGAGGTTTAAGTATGGTCTTGGGAATTTAAGCTTTTCTGGTGGTAGTTTTTAACTTAAACGGTCACTTTTGTGAAACAGGGCATTTGTCCAGCCAGGTGCCATTAAGTCAGTTAACAAATGAGAACTCCTTCTGCTGTTGCTGATAATCGAGGTAAAGTTTTTGTTAGTCTTAAATGAAGAAAGGATGGAACCAAAATTTCTGTATGGCACTGACTGCATTTAAATGACTTTGTAGTATGAGAGGTTTTAAAGTCTTTCTTTCCCCAATGATACTTGTTTGATGAGTGAATTGCATTGATGTAGATTCTTACATGATATTATCTTATATTTGATTACATGCAATTCTTACAGCAATTCATTGTTCTATAGAGGTCCTATGGAGGCATCAAGAGGCGAGATGTCCCAACCTGCTTGCAGTTCTCGCTGGTTCCAAAGGCCAAAGAAAGTGTTTTGCCTTACTCATTTCTTCACCCCGTATGTGGAGTCCTCCAAGAAATACACAGTGGAGCTGCAACATTCCTAATGCTTGTTGCTTATTTAATTCTCTTGACTAGACTCCCTTGTGGCTATAGAGAGGATGGTTAAATTATTGGAAATATCAATCTTTCCATTTTGTCTGAGTTTAAGATGGAACACTGGATGTACAATCGTGTTTGGCTTTCACAGATGATGAAGGCAGACTCTCTTTTGGAGAAAATATTAACATAAACTATTAAAATAATTTTGGAAGGAAAGGTGAGCTTTTACCTCAGCCTTTTTTCTGATGCTGCCTATATTATTGTTTTTGCTATGAAATATTTGTTCTTTTTTTGCGGTTGTTTAGGATTGCCTAAACAACTCTAGGGTCTTACACAGAAAATTTTAAACAGAAACCCTACATGCATGTTGGAGGGAGGAGTTTACAGCTACACAAAAACTTGGACTGTAACTGCATTTTTGGAAAGGACCTTTATATTACTTTACAAAAGATTGTCATAGTTTTGGGTATTTCCAGCTGTGAGAAATTTCTAACCTCCATTTTTTTGTGACCGATATCCATTTGAGCTGATACTGGGATTAGCCTGTAGTGGTTGGGAGAGAAGTGGAAGCTGGAGGAACTGCTGCTGTTAAATTTTGCAGCCAGGCAGTTGATGGTAAACAAAAATTTGCTGCAGAAGGCTGAGAAATTTCATGGAGCCTGTACCTACGTCCTCTTATAGCAAGACTCCCTATGGCATCAATGCAGAGTTTTGTCAGAGCAAGTCCAAAAAACAATATCTATTGTGTCCGTTTATATAGTTCACCATAAAACACGCTCTGGGACAGAGAGAATTTGTTGTGATATGGTTGTGCTTGGGTCATGATTAGAGTGCTGTAGATCAGTTTAAATGAAAAGCCATAAATTTGAGTTTTATCTCATTTTGTGGGTCTAGAGCTGAGCATTATCTAATCAGGTATTGGTTAGCTAAAGTACAAATCGAACAGGGGGTCACCGGACAAGGGGAAAGGTCGAGCTTTTTTGCAGTTTGTCACTGAGGTTTTAGTATTCGCCGGCAGCCCAAACATCCGAGGGGGTCGGGAGGCTGTTGCTCCATGGTTGTTTAAAAAGGGAAAATTGACTGCTGCTTAATCAACAAAGAAAACAAGCTTTTAAGGGATGGCAGTAATTTTTTTTAAACAAAAGCAAGGCAACACAAATTTAGTGATTTCATTGTGGTTCATGCCCTGCTATGAAAAACAACTGGGAGCGTATTTCAGAGCAAGCCCTTGACTAGGTCACCAAAGCACACACACCTACCTTCAATCAGCATCTTCTGGAAATTCAGGTCTCTTACTGCTACAGCAAACTTGGTCTCATTCATAAGGACAAATTCTTCCCAGCTCTTTTTATCCAAAACTTTTATTTCTTTACTGGGAGGGCAAAACTAGAAGCAATAAACTCTAATAAATCAAACCTATCACAGAAGTAAAAAATATTTTAGAGCTTTATAAAGAAGCATATAATCTGTTTATAGAGCAGAGTATATTTTCCTGCCATGCCAGTGAAGCTGAAAAACAACTTGTGTTTGGTATGGTATGCTGGAGCTGATGCTATTGCTTCTAAATGGAAATTAGGAGGCCATTTGGCTGTTTATTTATGTCTCCTCTATCATTTTTGATGTGAGTCCTTGGAGAAAACTGCACAGCTTCCTAAAAATTGTTCTGGAGTACAGACTTCCCACTAGTTTGTAGGGACTGCAATAGTTGCATTTTGAAGATTTAATTCTGTGCACTTTCTTTTTCTTTTGGCAGTTTTAAAAATTAAATTTAGGTTTGGGATTCTGGGGTCTAGGTGTACCATCTAACTCTATGAAAATTAAATAAGTTACAAAATGTAAAGGTATAGGTGTCTAGAAATGAAATCCAGTGTCTGTGCTCCCAAATGTGGGTTGTAGCACCTAAATCAATAGCTTGGTTTTCTTAGCATCTGAAAACTTCTACTGTGACCAATGGGACTTATCAACTGATTCCTCTCTGTAGACGATAGCCCCTATTTTTGGGTCATCCTTTGGACAATCTGTCAGTGTAGTGAAAGCAACATCTTTATATCTTTCTCTGTCTTTTTAATAAAAACAGAGCAAAATGTATCATCTAAATAACTTCACAGGGGATTCACACATCTTAAAACTTGAGCTAAACTATTCTTAATCATCAATGACAGTGCACAGGGAGATAACTCCCTTGTAGTCATTGATTTCACTGACAGGAGAGAGCAGTAGAATATGTCTGACACTTTCACACTGCCCTGACTTCTACAGACTAAATCTTGGCTTTTTCTTGAATTATTTTTGAGAGTATTAATGTGCAAAACAGCTCCACACTCAGCCTGGGGTTGTAAAGCAAGGAATTATAATACAGATTCCTTGCCTATGTTTTCTATGTGCATATTGATTTCAGCAGTATAGAGATTCCAGGGATTTTCACACAATTATTATTGAAGCAAAGGCAGGAATAAGGATGTGGGTTATTCTGGTTTTTTGGAATTAAAAAGGAATGATTTTTTTTTTATAGTGGGAGGTGGGGATGCCTTTTGATCAATACAAGACCAACCCAGTTTTGTACCAAGTGTTCTCCCTCAGGTCAACAGATCATCCCCTTCTGGCAGCTGCAGGTGGGGGTGGCATCCTTACCTTGTCTTCAGGACATAGGTGATGCTTTATCCCATTTGGAGCTCAGCTTTGCAAGGCATAGAGCACTCTGGCTGAGATCCAATAAAGCACTTAGGCACGGGCTTATCATCAACAGGATTACCCAGGTGTTTGAGTTAAGCATGTGCTTAGCTCTCAGTTAGGGACATAGTGTTCAGTGCACATAGGATGGAGTTCATACCATGTATCTCGCCTGGGGTGAGTGTGCACGAGGGTGCTCAACACAGCCCCTCAAAAACTGTGTGCGAAAACGACATTGCTTATGGTGCTGTGAATGTTACCAGCCCAAACTCTTCTGTTGTTTGCACGGGAGTTGTGTGGTGAGGCTGTGACTGAGACAGACACTGCTGCAGCAGCAATAAGAGTCCTGTTGGAGGGCAGACAGAGCTTCGTGAGCAGAGCATTGCTCTAAGAGTTGTCAGCTGTGCACCACAACCAGCTCCCTGCCTGTTACCACCAGCTTCCTCCCTGCTCAGAGGACAGACAGTTTATAACTGCAAATGAGCAAACATCAGGTCCTTGAACAGCAAGATATGAGTAGGTAGACTTCTCAATCAGTTTGAATTAAATATATTGACAGCAAAGGGAAGCTATTGGTCCTTGAGGCTGTTCCATCTGGATGGGAAGGGTTAAGACAGGGGGACCATGCAATGTTAGCTGATGGTTGTCTTTCTCTACTATACTTTACTTCCACTCTTCAGTTCTCCTAGTTCTTTGATTAACATGATTAAGCAGAGTCTTTCATCATGAGGTTGGTGTGATTTGACGCTCTGTTTTTTTGGACAAAGACCACAACTTACCCTTGCTTGGCCAAAATTGCTGTTTGCTTGAAGGGAAGAACAAAAAAGATCTGCAAAGCTCCTGCTTTGGCTCTCCAGGAGATCTGTTCTCCGAAAACTGTATCACACAAGGTAGCTGAGAGATTGCTGGAAAGGAGGAGCCACTTGCCCCTGTCCTGAGCCAGCTATAGCACTTGAGCTCCTGTTCATGGGACAGATAAGCTGAGTCAGCCCAAAGTCCACATGGCAATGGCATCGGGAAGAGGTTTTTTGGTCAGTGCAGTAGACTGAGCAGGTGTTGGTGGGGCACAGCTGTAAAATCTCACAAGAACTTTTGTCTCAATTAAACCTGGAATGGTTTGTGTACAATTGACTATTTTTCTACCTGTAGTGGATGCTCCACCATGTCCTTGGCCGTGAGGGCAGGAAATCACATATTTCATGGCACAGTCTAAAGCCACAGAAACCTCTGTAGGTCTGTGTGTCTATTCCCCATGAAACCACTGGGATTTGAATTTAATCAGAAGGAGCATTAACTCCTGAGGGAAGCAGAGTGAAACCATAAGGGTCAAGTAGACTTAAAAGTAGGAAGGGGAAAAAGAAGTTTTGTTACCTTGTTCAGAGAAGAACTGAGGGGATATTTGAGGAATTTGTATTTCTCTTCAAAACAAAGTAGTTATTTATTTAAACACTGTCAAGGTAGATTTTATTTGAGTTCAGTAACACTCTGTCTAAGCAGGTAATAGCTTTAAATTAACAGAGGTAAAAGCTGACATTGGAGTAGATTTGTGAGATCATCAAAATATGAAGAAAAATAATTGAAATATGCCAAATGTCATTTTAAAAGCCAAATCTAGTAAATTGAATTTAGCCATCAAGACAGACAACAGCTGAAAGAAAAATAAAAATATTAAATTGAAGAGAATAGTAATTTCATCTAATATAGAATTGACAATCATAATTCTTCCCATTAAATAAAAATGTTATAAAAAATTTATTATGAAATGCCACATTATGCAAGCCAGGATTCAAAGATGAGTTCTTTGCATTAAGTACAGTAGATGCCATTAAGGAAAACAGTCAATATGCCACTAAGCCATGGCCTGTAAAATTAAATTGATTTGGTAAATGTAAGTAAGATAGATCTGTTTGCTTTCATCATCAATTTTGAGTGGGTGAACAGGTGATGTCACCAACCTGGGAGCGATAAAGATGCAGGACCATCTGGAAAGCTTTGTGATGGATGGGCAACTGCTTTTGGATAGTGACAGTGCTGTGGTACTTTGTCACTTGGGATGCAGTACTTAATAACTTTTCAATACCATCATAATAAATTTCTCTGCCTTATTAATATAGAAATGGTGAGTTATTACTGTGATGGCTATTGTAAATAACAAGAGATGCAGCTGTCAGGAGCTGATTGTTTGGGCATGTTTCTTTAAGCAACACAGTTGACTTGGGATAATCAACATATGTCTGTATCAGCAGAGTTTATTGCTCTTGTCAAAAGAAAAAGCGGCATTATTCAAAAATTATATGAAGTCCATAATAAACAAGCTTAATATATTATCAGACTTTTCCTATAGGTTTCCTAACATGGAACAATAAATCACTTTTAATAATGCCTTTCTGTGTACAATAATATCCTTATGCTGTAATAATGTCCTTTCCTAACTATTCACCAAACAGAACTTCTGAAAAAACAGAAGGGTATCTTGCACTCATCAGAACACTTACAAAATTAGATCCCTCTATTTCATTAAAAGGCTACTTCTGATATAAAGCATATGGGCTCTAGCTGTGTCTTTCTTTTTTATTTTAATTGAACAGATGTAGTTAAAAGTAATCTATGACAAAGAAATACAGACAAAATTATAACCATGTGTCCCTAAACACTGGCAGGAAAGAGCATCTGTGTGTGTTTTATGAAAGCCCAGCACTGCTCCGTGACATTGCTGCTAATGTCATCGGTCTGAGGACTGGAGAGAAACAAAATGCATAGATAGCTGTTAGCAGAAGATGAATTACCAGATCAATCATTTAGCACCATTCAGAGTATTACACCATTGTTCCCTGGGAAGATAATTAAATCAATGATGTCTTTTTATTTGAGTAAAGAGGCAGGAACTTGTAAAGAATATCCAAACCTCCTCAAACATATTATTGCTGGATTTTTTTGTTGTTGTTGTTTAAGCCCTACTGACTTTGCCTTTCATGCTCTAGCTTTGTCCCTCTTTTCAATTAAATGTCTCTCCACCATTTCTATGACTGCTGAAAAGAGCCAGCAGTCTATTAACAGGCAATAAAGTTCAGGAAGCCTAAGACTAGTTTCTTGGGTCAGAGGTGAAAATTGCATACTAAATGAAACAAAGGTGTGTCTTGATGGCTAAACAAGCAGTGGAGAGATGAGGATACATATGGGCAGAAGGAGATGATCATCATTAAACAGCAGCAAATGAAGACAGGAGTTGGTGTATGGCAAAATGCTTATTAACCCAGATGAACACATGCACTTCAGAGGATATAGCACTGAGGTTTGGCGTTTAAACCACCACGTGGTTTAACAATATCATTGCAATCTGGGCATTTGGTCTAATAAAGACATCGCAACACTTGAAAAAACCCAACAAAACCCAAATCCTGCTTTCTAGAGCCTGCAGATTGGGATATGTTTTCCAAAATGGCACAAAAATTTGCTGGATTGGAACTAAAAAAACAAAACAGTAAAGAAAACAGTAATTGGCTAATAGAGTATTTCTACCCCAGAGAGTATTAATATGGAGTTTTATTGTCATGACAGCCCTCATGTTTCCTGGCTGGATCGTAGGTGGCACATGCAGAAGTGAGGACAGAGGCTGTCATAATCCAGCCTGATTTTGTGATCGTGCTAACATACAATAATCATTAATTTGGGAAGAAATACAAATTTTAAGTAGGCCTTCCTTTTAAAGCACAGACCTCACATTTAGTGTGGAAAGATGTAAAAGATCCCACAAAAAGCAAAACATTTCATCAGGTGAAGTCTACGGCGTAAGGGGGCTCTTGTGTATAGTGGGTTTCCCAAAGTGTTGTTCTTAGTCTTAACTTGATGAAGTGTATTGGCAACACACACAGAAGCTGGCTTTTGACGTGCTGTGTTGGAGACATGGTGTGGAGCTGTTCAGGATTTCCAAGAGGAGCTTTCAGTGCCCTCCTATCTTCTTGAAATGGCCTCGTGGCAACCACGCTTTTCAAAAGTGTCGCTATTGGCTATGTGGGTATTTTATTAAAAAATAAATCTGAATATTAACGTTTTCTAAGAGATTTGTGGTCACAGCATTTCTGTTGCTTAGAGCAGCAGGTATTTCAAAACCGTGGAAGTAATGTTGATTTTGTGCAAAAAATGTAAAACTCTCCTGAATGGGAAAATGGAAGTTTGGAAAGGGGAAAAGCTTCAGCATTGCTGTGTTTACAGAAAGCATTCTGTAAAAATGCCAAATTTTAAGTAGTCACTTGGTGATAACCTCTGAATAGCCTAAAATTTGCATGTGAACATGGAAAAAATGATTTTTCTTGCTAGTCTTAACATGGCATTTACCTGTTCGGAATATCTACATGAGCAGTTGACAAGGGGAGGAGAAAAAACAATTTGTCTGTCTCGCTTTAATGCAAAAACCAGAAATGATCATACCAAACCCTCTATGTCTGCAGAAGATGGTGCTGATGCCCAGGAAGAGCAGCAGGAAGAGCCGTGCCCTTTGAAACACACCTTCTCTTTTGCACAGAGAACATTATCTCATCATTTTGTCGCAGTAGAGACTATGTGAAAAGGCCTTTTTTCTTATTTGCTTGAAGACCTATGGTCTAAAAATACATTTATCTGCTGACACCAGGCAACACACTTGTCTTAACTTCCTTTATCACTAATCTTCTCCTCTCATAACTATTGCTAATGTCATCCATGTCATCCCAAAACCTTGCAGTCAGCTGGGATCTTTGTAAAGCGTTGCAAAACCCCCTGTAATTTCCTTCTTCCCAGCCCCTTTCAAACCTTTTTTAATTCCTATCCATTTCTGGCCCTTATATGAGGCCCTCATCATCCTCACTCTACATTTCAGCAGCTCAGTGCCTTAATAGTTGTCTTTGCCTCCAGCATTGGCTGTGTCAGGCTCTGATTGCACTTTTCTGCTGCACCCTTTCCTATTGCAGCTCTCCTTGTGTCAACATTTCAGTGTCCCTCAGTTCGTTTGGGCTCAGGGCTTCCCTGCTCTTGGAGACACTGTCTGCTCATATCTTCCCATAAACTCTTTCCTTTGCTTGAAATATACCACTGCTTTCACCCTTGGAAAAGCAGCTCAATCCTTACCAGCATGTGGCCCCACCATTTCCTTTCAAAAGATGATTTTTCAAATCATGGCCTAGTTTGATGGCTGGCATTGTTGCAAATAGGCAATATCTCAACTTCTCTCCTCAAAGCCTTTCTCTCCATCTGGTGTGAGCAAAGCTGAGTAAAAATGTGTTTTATGCTGAAATAGTGATGCCCTGATTTCACAATAGTTTAAAGAATTGTTTGAAAATGATGACTTTAACAGAAGCTTCTGTGTGTATAAAGAAACTCTCATGGCAGGCATTCGGCTCAGTCAGAGTGACTTGTTTGGCATTTGCATTCTAATACCTTTGTGCTTCTGGAGCATTTTTAAGCCTGGACTATCTGCTCCCACCACCCATGGCAACAGTGCACAAGTAGAAGATGAGAATTCTGGTTTACAGCCCCTGCATTCCTGAATAAAATTTAGCTGATTGCAACAGTATCATTTCGGGTGTGATTTTTAGTGGGTTTGAGTTTGAATGGGTTTAGAATAGGTGCTTGAGCAGCTTTTGTCCCCATGCTAATGCCTCCGAAGCAGTGGGAGTCAGGAGGAGTGAAATGATGACCTGAAATAGCAGATGGCTCCAAACAGAGCTGGATTAATGTGAAATGGGGCCCTGGTCCCGTCCAGCCAGGAAGCCTTCAGCCAGCCTGGAGGCACCCGTGCCATATCCCATCCGGGATCCCCCCCATCAAACCCAATGCCATCGAGCCCCCTGTCCTCCTGCAGCACAGAAACCCCCCCGAGTGGTCTCCAGCAGCCCCGACAGGATTGATGAGCTGTGGACCAGACCAAACATGAAACAGCAGAGGGA
This sequence comes from Calyptomena viridis, assembly GCA_013390005.1. Lineage (NCBI taxonomy): Eukaryota > Metazoa > Chordata > Aves > Passeriformes > Eurylaimidae > Calyptomena > Calyptomena viridis. Next base: position 310,427 of record WEIV01010172.1, on the reverse strand, counting down.
TTAAAACCCAATTTGTCCATATTCAGATGGGCTTTATATGATTTTTTAGATGTGACAGATGCATTTTATGTTTTGGAAAATTTGGTAGTAGCATTCCTCCTCCTGTGATATTGCCAGGCTCCCTCTGCAATGCTGAAGAAAGGAAAAAAAACCCCAACGCCTTAGTGTTGGGAATTATAAATAATTTGATGCAACAGGTTTAAGTTACCATTTTTGTGGTGAAAAGAAAAGCTTAGCATGATCCAGATTTTCCTTGGTTTCCTCCCATTCTGCTGAGAAGCAGAGGTATTCACATTGCTTTGTCTAACAGTTTTATAATGTCTTAAGAGATTAACAGTGAGCATGAATGAGGGGTTGAGGATTAGACGACAAAAAGCCCGAGCCGTCCACTACCTTGTTTGCACATTTTACATTTTTCAGCATTGCTGAGTGAGTATAGAAACTAAGGAAAGATAATAAGGACCAGAGTCCCAAAAGTGTTTAGTGATTCAAAAAAATTCAGATGCCATGTCAGAACTGACAGAATGATGGAGCATTATGTGGCAGGACCCACTTTTTTGTCTTAGGGTAAGCTCTTGCCCTGAGTGAATGCAGATGTTATCGCAAGATCCCAGACAGACAGTCAGTGAAATAAATGTGACAAGCTGTCAGCAAAGTTACACTACGTTGAATTTGCTAAAATATCCCAAAGCTTTATACATTGCTTTTATATATATATGTATAAAGCTCTTAGCCCTATCAGTCGGGGGGGGGAGTGGGAAGGAGTCAAAAAGTACTGGTTACAGTAACCTTTCCAGTCCAGAATCCTTTGAATGGTTCAGATGTGGCTGTAAAAGTTTTTTAAGAGTAGGGGAAAATTATAATCTGAAATACTTGGAAGGTTATATTGGCATCAGTAAGATTTCTGAAGGCAAAGTGCATGCATGGTAAGGCTGTTAACCACATGTCATACTGTGTCAGTCATTCCCTGAATGATTTGGGTATTTACCCCTGTGAAATACTTAGTCAAATCAGTAATAGCAGCCAGCAGAAGTGAACCCTACCAGTACTTAGCTTGGCTTTCTCCTTAGCAGGGTATCGGATTCAAAACAGGGGAGTTATAAGTGATTATAATTCCTTTACTGTTTTTTTTAACCTCAAAATTGGATGCAAACAAGTTGGTATAATAGCAAACGGAATATTAGAAAGGATGTAAAGTGAACTGATTAAAACCTGCTCAGAAAATGAAAATATATGTCGGGGCAAATTGATGCAAGTGATTTGAGATCAGACACTCTGAAGTCATAAGGAGTCTCAGAAAATGACTTTTGTTTTGGATTTTGGGTCAGCAAGAGATATTTGATTCTTAAATATTGTAACAAGATATATAAGATTTTAATTTTTCAAGTAGAAAAAGAAGGGTCACCATTCTGCATAATCCAAAATATTTACCTTTCAAAGAATGTGCAGGGAATTGATATTATTTATATACCAATGTACTTCCAGCATTGTGCTCATTGTTTTCTTCTTTTAATACTTCATTATCTAGAAAATGCTGTGAAACTCAAGTATTTTTACACATGCAATTGATTTTCACTTTTGAATTAAGACTGAGTCAGATGTAAGCTTTTACATAATTAGAGGACAGGGAGCATAAAATACTGATGTTTTCAATTTATTTCACAGCTTTATTTTCAAAGTATATTTCCTTATACAGGCAAGTAGATTTCGATTTGAAAATGCTAAAGTAAATTGCATATCTGTTTTGTAAGTAATTATATATATCACTCACAGGAACCCCTTAGTAGTCCGTATTCTTGTCTTATTATGTTAGCTTGAGCCTAAATTTAATGAGAAGGCTGTTTCTAGTGGCACAAACTAATATATTTTGCTAAAATATGAGTTGCAGTGCGTTTATTCTCCTCAAAGCAGAGCAGAATAATGTGTGTGATTTATAATCAATTTAGGTCTCCTTTGGAATAAGATGATCTCGCATTATTTGTTTCCATATACTGGAAATATTAATTTACTTCTAGAAGCAGAGGAGAAAGGGAAATGTAGCCAGCCACAATTTAGTGCAATTTGTGTTACAACAAAACGAATTACCAGCCGACACCACAACCTCCCAGATTTGGAAAAATGGGATGCAAAGACACTTAGGAGACAACATCTCACATAGTGTTTTTTTGCAAAAAAAAGCCCCAAAGTAAACAATCCAGCTAAATTATGCATATGGAGGAAATGATTGAGAATATGTTTAGCTGGTAATCGCACTCATGCCGAAGTTTTAAATTTCATCTGTCTGCTCAGATCTATTGTGATCCATTAAGTGGCTTCCTTTTTTTCTGACAAATTGAATGCTGCAACTGCAAGGAGCTCTTTTGTTCTTTTAATTCAGTCAGCATGGAAATGATTTTCTCATTTCAGGCCCTTTTCTGTCCTCTCTTCATTGTGTCAATAAAATAGAGTTGTGCAGAGCTGCTCTAATCAGCTTAGAGTGCTAATTCATTGCACTGGGATGCTATCTGGGTATGGCTACAGGTGGGCACTATAAGGGGTCAGTCTCCAGGGGAGTCTAATTGTGTCTCTCTTGGGTCTTGTTTGCAGAATAACTGAAATCTCAAACCCTGGCTTAAGAAAGGAAGGGAAAATGCACAAACACAGGCGTACAGAAGCATGCACTGTCTCTAAATGCACCTCTGAGTCTCAAAGTTGTTTCTATTTTGACACTGGTGAAGGGAATGCTTTAGTTCAGTGGCAAATGATTAATAAGAAACTTTATAGATCCATTTTAAAATTTATGTAAGAATGTGGGCATTTTGAGATATAGGTGTGCAAGAGGGAAGTGAATGCCATGGTGCTAGTGAAAGGTTTTGGGGGAGTCTTGCCTCTCTATTTTTGAGGCTTTCAAAAGGCTAATGAAAAAAAGAAAACATGTTCTTGAAATAATGAATTGCCTCTGCATGTGCTAGTGGTAGTCTTGAGTAATCTTTTTGTCAGTGCACCAGGGTATGTTGAGTGTGAGGGAGTCTACCCAGTGCTGAGGAACCCAGGAAATCCTCAGGCAAGCAAGGCAGGGACCCTGGATGTCCCAGTCCCACTCCCGTGCCTGATCCCCACAGCAGCCCCTTCCTCCCAGTGTGGAGGGCTTGTACTAACAGCAGGAGGTGTTGCTTTCTGCTGGAGACTTTGGGTTTTATGCTGGTTTATGTCAGAGGACTGATTGGGAAGGAGTAAGAGAGGATAAATATGAGGGGAATGGCAACTTTATGATTGTCCTCTGCCCAAATATGATGCAGTTTGGCCTCAGAACTGTCCCTGAACAAGACAAACAGACTGCAGGCTTTGCTTGTTTGGTTTTGGGTTTTTAATGGACGAATTTGTGTTTACCACCAACCACAGAAAAAATGAGAAAAGATGCACTGAGGGGAGAGTGGTAGGGAATTCCTGGTAATACCCCCTGTCTCTTGCCAGCTTGTCCCAGGGTAGAGAGTATGGGAGCACCTGCCCTGGGCTGTGTCCTTATCTCTGCCAGCTATGCACTCCCAGGGCAGCCCTGGCACCTCTTCCATCAGGGATTGAGCAGAAAGAGCACAAATTTCCCAGATACATGTGTCAGATGCTGCCAAATATCTTCCTGAAGCAAGGCCAGCAAACCCAGCACAAGTCTGCTCCCAGCATTTGCTATGGAAGCCAACAGAGAGGGACATAGATAAATTATAGGTCACCTACCAAAAATTTCTCAGCACTTTAAAGATAGCAGAGCAGCCCTGGCACACCTTCTCGCTGGGGAGGAAGGGCATGGCTTGTGGCAGAGCAGCCAGTGACTCTGTGAGAAGAAAAATGCAGTAAAAGTGCTAAACAAAACAGAGCAAATCATAAATTTCCCTAGCAGTGTGTAGCAATAGGTAAAAGGAAGTTTATTTGGACAGAATTTTGTTTTTAAATTAGCATGAAGATTTTTCAACAGAATGTGTTACCCTTGTCCACAATTGCTCCACAATGCAGAAAATGGGCACTTTTCAGAATTACTTAAAAAATCTCAGTCCTGAAAAAAAATACTGGATCTCTCTCAGCCTCTTTTTTCCCTCCACATGACTGAAATCCTCTCTTGTTCATGTGTAGGAAAAGCAGACAGGTCATGGCTATAACATGTAGCACTGGAGTAGGGACGGATCCTCTCCTGGAGCACAGGGCTTTCAGAGAACTGGGATGTGACAAAGTCTCCCAAAAGTTGTTGTCTTTTCCTCAGAGAAGCCAGTGCTGGCTCAGAAGTGATTTCAAAGCAAAATGGGCTCTGCAGGGCATCAAAGCCTCATCCTTCCTTCCGTGACTCCAGTCCTACTGCACTCCATAGTCAATCTGATTGAGTTTGGGAGCACTGTTCCCCACGGGTGGATTTTCTATAGGAGCAACAAGCTGTTGCTCTATTGTGGTTTTGTGGCAGAGCTGCCACCATGAAAATTAATTAAAATACCTGAAGACACCCCTGAGAAGGAAATCATAGTGCTGTTCTGTGATTCAGGGGTGAATAGGATCTCTCTATTATCAAAAACTCCATCAGGGAAGAGGAAATTAAGTTCCTAATTAGACAGTGTCCAAAGGAAGAAGTGAGGCATTGAAGAGATGAAGAAAATTGAGAGGTAGCTGATGCCCATATCAGGCTAATGATAGAAAAGGAAATAGTAGAGCTTGAAAGGTCGCTGACCTTATTAGGCTCAGAGAAAAGTAGTAGATCTTCAAAAGCTTTCACCTATGATAGGGTGACAATGTGTGAAGTTCTCTAGATGGTCAGAGAGGAAAGACAGCACAGAATAAGCATGGGAACAAATTAGGTAGATTACAGTGAACTGCATAAATACAGCATGAAAAGTGTATTTAGACAAGAGAGAACTTTAGAGAAGCAATAGCCAGAAATATTTCATTTTTTGATGAGATCTGTTTTCCATACAAGTACGGGATTTTCTTTCCTACTTAGTAGTTTTATTTTTTATACCATCAATTAAACTCAATAATGATCCCTCACTGGGTTTAACATTTCCCTAATGAAATATTTGCTTTCTGCTGAACAGAAATACTTCAGTGGTAGCCGATTCTGAATATTAACGTCACTGAGATGAAGACAGTGTTGCTAAAAATAACTTCAGCATTAGTTTTTGAATATAAGAACATGTTCTGCATCACTTAGTGAAAGCATTGCAGATCCCTTAGTGGCGAGAGACTTTTACCTTGGAATACCAAACCTGGCCAGCTGCGAAAATTTTAAAGGCTGTTACAAGCTATTTTCTCAGTAGGTAAAAACTCCCTGGCTCTTTAAATGAGATATTACAAGAAATGAGTCTATAGCAAGTGAAAAGAAATACCCCTAGAGCCTGCCTCCTCCCAGCCTCTCTTCCTGCAGCAGTTCTGTGCCGTCCGCAGGTGATTTCTTGGAGCCAGCAAGGCCTGATTAAAATCCTCCCTGCTGGTTCATGTACAAACATGGGTTTCAGTTTAGAGGAAAAGTTGCTTCTCTGTCTTTCTGGTAAATGCTCAAGTTTTCTTGTTCTGACTGCTGGTAGGAAAGGGGGAGAAGGAATGCAAAGAAGAGGAAATTAAAAATACAGCACTGCACATTTTTCATGCAACAGGACCAGTCAGTTTACAATGTAACATAACAGCAGTTTTTCAATCAAAATAAATGAGGACAAATTCTCTGCTGGTAAAAGTAGATGTAGCACCATGACTTTCCTTTAATGTAAGCAGAGTATGATCCACTCTGACATAATAAACCCACTGTAAAGTTAGACCATGAAAAACCCTAATTTTTTTTTTCTTTTGCTATGAAAAAACTTAGTCTTTTTTCCACCTCGTTCCCCCCCCCCGCCCCCCATGCTCTGGGAATAATAGGGCTGTTTTTAAGTAGATCCTGTTGTATTCTGAAATTAAAAAACCCTTTGCAGACAAGTGCTGCCATGTGGCATTTGTCAAGTAGGGAAAAGCTGCTTCCTGAATCTAAAGCTAACACTTTCCTATCATCAGAAAGAATATCTTTTTCTGGTGCTTCTGCTCCGATCCTGAAGCAGAACCACTTTGTAGGACCCCAGCCTGGAGGCTGGAAGTGCTGCTGGACCCATCACCAGAAGGGCAGCACATCCCTGCGTCCCTAGGAGGGCTCTGCAGTGCTAAAGATCCCAGAGTTGGAGAAGGGCTGCCATCTCTGATTAGATGTGGTTTGTAATAGTATCGTCCTGTTTTCACTCACCACGGTAGAACATTTCTACTGGGCTAACAAGGCACAGGGTAATGAGAAACATGCCAAGTTTAAGGGAAAGAGGAGTCGAACGTACATACAGGAAACAAATGTGATCAATTACCCCAAGTGTAGAGCTCGCAGATACCTTATCTTAAGGCTCCTTAAAATAAGAACTTGATTGTTTCCAAATGTGCCTAAGAAGCCAGTGATAGAAACACATTAATATGAAAGACATGGGGAATTTTAGCACCTCCAAAAATTGTCATTATTACTTGCTTCTAAAGATATGGAAGAATCAACATAACTGTCTAACACATGATCAGACCAATAAATCTACAACTACCTATGCTTGTGCAGGCCATATCGCAGAAGCAGAGTTTCAGCATTATATTATTACAGTCATTAAAGAATATTTCAAAAAGCCACTAGTATTTATCACAATACAAAAACTCTCTTTTGTACTTTATTTTTATTTCCCTGGGATTTTCTTTTGGTAGCACTGGACTTGCGTCTTTTCTTAAAATATATTAAAGAAGTTTTCCTGGTTGATTATTCTCCTTATAGAGGCTACAATACTTGTAGACAGCTACTGAACTTAGGTTGACACTGGAGATGGAGAAGATTAGCCAAAATTTCTGACAAGCTCTGGTTTCTGAAGGTATATTACCAGCAGGGAGAGATGTGCAAAGGCATGCTCATACTAAGGTATGGCTTTGACCTGAAGATACGTGACTATCTCCAAGGTTTATAATGTAAATCTGAAATATTTAGGACAGGAATATATTATTTTTCATGAAATTGCTACTATCTGTAGGGTTGTTGCCTGTGGATGAATTAACAAAAGGGAAGTGACTCTAGGAAATCTAGCATGCTCTTCCCATGCTTGCAAGTCCCTTTGGCTTCAGCAGGAGTTGTATGCAAGGACTGATGGAGGTATATGACCTAAAAATCACAGTTGCTTTAAAGTAATCGCCTGAGATAAACGTGGCACTTCTTTTATTTTATGGGTGTATTTACACAGCTGAGACAGTGTTGCCACTGGTTTTAACAGGAGTAACACCAGTCTCCTGTACTCCTACATATGATGCTATTCCATAGGAAAACTATTTAAAAGCTGGACACTCAGGATTGATGCACTAGTAGAAAGAATTAAAATACAATGTTGGTGGGTTTTGTCAGCAAAGAGTCCAGATTGGATTTCAAAGGCTTCTATTCATTTGTAAATCCACACCTGATCCACCTTTGCATAATCAGGACTGAAGGGAGGGCTAGAACAGTTAAATTTTGTTAGATGTCTCTTGGCATAGGTGTTCCTATATGAAAGGGGTTATTTCATCATTCAGTACAGGCTTTCCTTTAGAATGTTTTTGACTCTTCTCCTGGGATGACTAATTCAGCATCATCTTTAGCACACTATTCTATTTGGCATCGTTGTTTTATGTTTGAGATAAAAATTAAGTTGTTTTAACATTCATGCACATTTACTAAGAATGAAGTGTTCATTGCAAATAGTCATTCAGGTGCAGCTTAAACTCTTCCGACATGCTTGTTATAGTGATGCACTGAGTGAGCATTTCAGTCGTCAGCATGTAAATGTGAAAAAAAGTTTCAGGCATTTATCTGGAATAAATACTGACCAGTTATGGTTTATTAAAGTTCTTCACTTTAGCCTGAAGACATTTGCCAGTGCAAAAGTAATGGCTGCTTTAACATCCATGTACAGAAGTGGAATTTAAGAGATTAACTTGCATTTGACCTACTTCAGCTCTCCTAGTAATGAGGGGTGTAGAGGCACAGAATTAATTTCTCTCAATTTGTGGCTCTCAGGGGTGCTGCTAAGTTTGAGAGTGCTTGAATTTTAAGAGTCTCCTGGTGTGCTGAGAAGGTTTTGTTACTACTGAGTTCTGTGAGCGGCAGGGACCGAAGTGCCAGTTTTATCTGTTTGATTAATAGCCTGGTGGAGTTCTAGTGTATCTTTGAAAGAAAAAAACATATTTTCTCTCCCACTCAAAGGGCATTTTTTCCCACATATCCTGACTCTCCTCTACCACCCAGTAACAGCTCAAAATACCCCATGGACTGAGAAATGTCTGCTGGGCCTAACGTCTACACCTCTCATACCAGATCTGTCTCACCTTTCCAATAATCTGGGCTTTGTTTGAGATCTGCTAAACCTTTTTTGTGTGTGATATTAACAGGCTGCCTCTAGCAAGATGTATAACTTGGGGTGATATCATTCAGACTGATGAGTTTTTAAAAGCCAGCAAATGACTGTGCAATTATTACTGCAGTGCTGTGTCTTTACCACAGTATTAATGCATCTGAAGATATTTTTGGCAAAGCAATTTATACTGTCATGATATTGGCTGTAACTACTGTTTGTATATGTCCTTTTCTCTCTGAATTTGAAAGGCTTGTTTTAATTCCTTATTGACAAACTTCATCACTCCTCTTTCTTTTCAAATAACTGCTGTTCAGTGGAAGCTTTCTTTGTGCAGAATCAGTACTGACAGGATGTGATTTATTCCCAGCTCACTGCAGTTTATCAAGGAAATAAACAGAGGAAGCAATAATGTGTGTAGGTACCATCCTGTGTCAAATATATGTATTGAGGAATAGGATGATAAAGAGAAAAGATTTCTAAAGATTTCTAAATAATTTTTATTGATTTATTACATAGATATATTGGTGTTCAGAGTTTATATTTCCTAGAAATTTTTAAATGAAAGCTACTTCTGCTTCTCTGAGACACCCAGTTAAGTCATGGTATGGAAAAGTCTGGAGAGAGCATGTATTTGTGTGACTATTTACCACCAAGAACAATATTAAGGATCTTCCACTTAATAGCGAAAATGCATATTTAACCACAGTGAATAAAACATTCATCTTTGTATTTTGTAATGTATAGAAAGAAACAACCAGTTGTGTGAAAACCAATATCAACATGTGCAGTGCACTTCTACTGGAATGCAATTGTATTGTGTAACGTGACCCTATCAATTTAATAGAGACTAATTGTCCTGAGATCCTTTTGTGGAAGTTCACAAAGCCTTTGCCAGGTTTCGGTGTCAGATCCTCCTCCCAAAACCTGTGATCTGTCAACAAAATGGTCCTAGCTGCTTCTTTTCAGAAAGCCTGGACTGCCCAGTGCTTCTACCTCGAGGAAATGGATGATACTTTTATTTTCAGGTTTGACGAATTCAAGATTGCTCAAATCCAGAGGTTTTATACACAGAGATCTTCTGTGGGGCTTTCTCTAGTGGGATGCATACAGACATACCTTGATGCACTTGTTTTTAACATATAACTGCTGTCAGAAAATCATGAAGGATTTTCCTGGTTCCTAAAGAGGAAAAAGAAAAAAATAATAGTTGACCGTTTTGAAGTTTCACTTTTAAAATATAAACCCATATTCCTGTAATGAGTTTTTAAAAACAAGTATCAACACCACCCATTTCATCTCTGGAATAGCATATCTTGCTATGATATGCTTTCTTGATTTTGTGGAAATATTTAAAGATCATATATTAATGTTTGCTAAAAAAAAACCACCTTGAAAACTGTTGATTTAAAATGTTTTTTACTCTTCTTTCACTCTTTAATGGTTGCATGCATACTTCAGTGAAAAGTAACAGTGCCAGTGCCCGACCCACTGTACAGAGTTAATTTCCTGCAATTTTTCCTTGCTTCTGAGAGTCAGAGGGAGTTTCCAGCTCCACTTTTCCTAGCAGCTGCCAATGTTGTCAGCACTGATCTGTCAGAAAGGATTTTTCCTGGCAAAACTTTGAAGCTCCTTTCTGACATCCCCAACAAACTAATTGTTGTATCCTGCCTCTGAGAGCCCTCTGAAGTCCCAACGAGTTAGTGTCTTCTCAAGAGATGAGAAAGGGGACTCACAAAATCAATTTATCAGGCTATTACGCATTGTCATCAGCCAAAACAAAAACCTGCTAAAGACAGGAGAAAAAGAAGGAGAAATGGGTCTCTGAGAAAAGGTTACAGAACATCCATCTTCTCTCCTCTTCCGATTGTTTCCTTTCTTTAGCCATTTTCATACCCATTTCCCTCCACTAAAAGACACTTTATGACAAGCATTGTAATCTCTTTAGACCAAGGGGGAACCTCTTCTTTAGGATTGAATCTTTGCAAGGCATGAGTGACAGCGGGAAGGGGTCCAATTGCCACTGAGGACACTAGGCAATAAATCATCCACCCTGGCATCAAGTGGTTGGACTAGTCCCCACTTCCCGATGGCCACCAGCGCCTGGCGGTGACAAAACAGCTATTGTCAGCACCCAGCAGCCACATTCCCTCCTTCTCTCTGCCGGAGTTTTAACTTTACCTAAGGCATGAGAAACAGATTATAGCATCAGGAAAGAAAAAGAGGGGAAAGCGTGCCATGGGCAGGAGAAGGGATGTGCAAAAATGATGCTCTCATTGTACCTTCTGTGAGTTCAAACAATAATAGTGACTGGAGAAGTGCCATCAGGTTTTTGTTGGTAATTACTGAACTGTTTTTGACCCAGCCCAGACAGTGATTCTGTTGGCGTGTTTTAAAGACTTTCCATTTCCAGGTGACCTCTGGTGCTGTGGTTACTCTTTAACTGAGGCAAGGCAGTGCTGGGAGGTGTGCACTGTTAATAAGCACAACAGCTCTTCACCAAGCAGAACAATCTTAAGGAGGAAATACTGGATGGAGAAATAAGTGCTTGTCACCCAGATATAAAGATTGGAGCATGTTTTGGATTCTTTCAGGCCAAACCCAAAGATCTTTGCATTGTCAAGTTATCATACCAAATACCATCACAAGTTTTTTATCATTCTCAAGCAAGTTGCCATAAGGGAAGGTAAAAAAATGTGTCAAGTTTGCTCCACTGTGAGGCTTGTGCGCTGCTGCTGCATGAAAGACGTTTATAGATAAGTTGTAATCAGCTCAGAGTTACATATTAACTGATGAATTATGGTAAAGAGGGGAATAAAAGACTGTAGTAGGATGAGTCTTTAAATCTGAAACCCCTCAGAAGGTCACCAAAGGATAAGAGTAGCAGAATATTTATCACTGCTGCATTTTTATCCTTATTGATTTTCCCTTCAGTGTCATTAGGGTGCTTCCTTTAGAGAAATGAACTAGACAACACTAACCATTTATTAATTATGGTTGATGCCGGAAAGAGTGACCCATCCTCTCCAACATACCCCTCAGCTTGGTGCACTTGCTAAATGTAATGCAAGAGATGAACCCAAGTTTGGAAATTTAAATAATGAATTAATAAACAAGCTGTTGACTCCCCTGTTCTGTTATGGTAAGAGGAAAGCTATGTGCATTTGTTTCTCAATGTGCTGTCATTCTGTATGTCCCAGTTCCCAATTATAAGAGCCATTTCGGGGTATGAGAATGCAATAGATATCAAAAAAAAAAAAAATGTCTGGAGCCCTGTATTCAGGCAGACATGACTTTCATTATCATAAGAAATATAGAGATTATATCATCCTTCCAAGTATCGACTAGCCTGGGGGTGAATAGTTTTTGTTGAGTGAGTAAAACATCATTAGTTTTTTCATGATCACCATGGGAAAAGCTGACAAGTAGATTTTTCTGTTGGCTGTTATATTTTCGTGACAATTTCGTAAGGCTCTGTTATACTGTTCTGCACATAATGAAACTCCTTCATAGTTTAGTAACAAGGAAAAATATTATTCCTTTTCTTTTTAACTGTAAATTGATTAGGCTGTGCTGAACCTAGCAAAAGTAACCAGCACTCTCTCTTTTAACATTTTGAATTATTTAATGAAAAGCCTTTAAGGTCTTTGGATTCACAGTCAAATTGCTACAGAGAGTAAATGAGATGAAGGGTTTTCTAGGCTCTATGACAGGTCTATCCCATTTCATCATCTTAACTAAAAAATAATCCTATCTAACTTGAAATCCACGGCAGCTGTAAGTAGAAAATAAATCCAAACTGCAGCTCAGACTTGTAACCTAACAGCTATCATAAATAATCAGAATCTATTTGAAGGTGGAAGATGGGACATTAGAAGCTATTTACACTACTAGAGTGATGCCATTGATCAGTAAGAGCAACCCGTAGATAAGACTCATATGATGTCATGGTTATTTATGATGGGAATTGACAGTAAAGCTACTATAGAACTTTCTTCCCGACAGCTTCATTCATTTCTGTTTGTGATGCATTTTGCTGTTAAAGAAGCAATCAATAGCAAAATTGTGGTGATAAAAGTTATTACTGGTTAAATATATGAAAAATGTGCCTGTGTGCGTGTATGTATATAGCGTCGACTATGAGAACATTAAAAAATTAGGTCAGCAGAATTTATTTAATATTTTTTATTACCAATGTGCAGCAAAGCCATTTATGTTCCTTGATGGTGAACATGCACTGCAGTCCAATTTATTTTCTAATCTCATCAAACTTATTGTGACCATGAGAAATGCAGTGTTGCAAAGGTTTAATATAATGTTACAGGCTCTCTGCAATGTGCCTTATGGCTTACGGTGTGTTGGTGTAGGTCAAATATGATGAAAAAGCCCTTTCAGACCAGTGTCATACTTGGGAATCTGCTGTATTTGTCCAGCATTAACTGTTTGCATCCAGAAATCAAGAAGGTTTTAGCAGCAGGAAAAGACTGCCAAAATACAGATATATTCCTGCACCAGGTCCAGTGTGCATACATGAAAATGGCAATTTTGTGGACTCCTAGAGGAACAGGGAAGATCCAACCAGCACTGAAGGGCACCACACTGCCCACAGTGCTTGTCCCAGCTGCAGAGCATGTGGGAATTAACATTATTTCTATTCTTTCCATTGAACTACATATTAATTAATATTTTAGTTGCTAATTTTGAAGCTTTTTATAGTATGTTAAAACGACATGTTGATAAAAAAGCTAGCAGAAAAAACTGAGAAGGTAAATATGGAAGAATAGATGCTACATTATATGGAGATCACGTTAACCTACTGCTTGCTTAAGCTCTCACATCAACTTTGAGTATTTTACTTTTTATTGGGTAGTTTATATCCAAAATTAATGTTTCATTTCCTTTTTGTAGCATAAGATTTGTGCAAAAAAAAACCCCAAACTGATCATGTTGTCTTCATTAAATTTAAACCATGTAAAGATGATGGATATATGTGTGGGAACGTAATATGTCCTGCATTAGTGAGGCTGGACAATACAGAAAGCAGCACCAGGGACTAAAAACTAAAACTGATAATGCTCAGGAACTGTATTTAAAAATCATGTGAAGCTCAAGGGGAGAGAGAATGACTGAAATACCTTTTTCTTTTCTTTTTTTTTCCCCCTGTAGTGTCTACGTAGGCCATAAACTGATTAATACATTCACACAAGTGTTTTTAGGTCAGCATTGGTCCACTTTATCTGTTCATTAGCAAAGACAGAGTGTTTGGCAGGCTAATACTGATTGGTATTTGATTCTTAAATTAATTTTGTCTATTGAACAAGTGATAAAAAGTACATATAGCATCATAATTATCCTTATTTTGGCTAATTTATAAAATTCTTCAGTATATTTTCCTATCTATAGATTAAATATATCTAAGATTTCTAATGTGTCTAAGATTTAATCTTCCATGATATGAATCCCTATCCTCAGAGGAACTGGCTTATCTTTTAAACAATCCAGGCTCTATTTTGTCTAGTTCCTTTATGTATATGATTGTATGTACCCAGCAGGTCAAAGGCAGTGCTTCCCCAGACCATTGTGATCTGGAACAATAAATATTGGACTTAATTTAAATGGGTCAGAGTTCATTCCCATCCACTGCCCATCTATATGACAAAACCGTCTGGTCAGTCACTTAATTGAGACAGAAGTAGTCAATGTCAACTAACTGCTAATGAAATAAAATGTATGTTTGATGGATCTTCGTAGCCATGATAAATCAACGTGTGATATTATATATGTGTCTTTCTGCTACGTGTAGAAAACAGTGGGGGTTTTTTGAGCTTTACATTTTGTACCTAGGAATGTGGTTATCTAGTTAAATAGTGATGTACCTCTTGGTGGGATTTTTTTTTTTATGTGATGAAGAAATACTGCCCTCATTAATATTTCACACATTTTATAGGTAATACTACCTCTATGACTTCACACTGTTCTTCCCAAATGGTCCCCAGGTTGCACTCAGGAAATGTTATTACAAGACCTTCTGTCGTGTTTTGTGGAAGGATGGGCTCCTGCACCTGGACGGGAGCAGGGGGGATTGCACTGGAATTTCAGCTGCCTGGCGCTTGTAGCTGCTGCTTGTCATCCACAGGAGAACAGCAAACTGCTAAAATAAGGCAGGACAACTGGGTGGATCACAGACATTATGCAGGAAAACAAGGCAAGCCTTCATTTCGTGGGGGCTTATGGCTGGTGTTTCGTTAAAGCCATCCCAGGGAAAAGTGATTTGGGATGGCACAAAGTGTTTTCCAGTGGCAAGTTGCCTAAAATGTCATGACTGGGCAAATTGCCTAGAATTTGGAATTTTCTCCTTGGAAAATGAGGGTAGGGCTTTGCTCTCTTACAGCATCCTCCAGCTGATGTTTCTAAGGCACTTTACAGATACTCTATTTCTTAGCACCAATGTGTTGTGCATTATCATTTGCTGTATTTAACTGTATAAATAGTGAGAGAAACAGAAACAGAGGGCGATTAAAATGATCATTTTCAAACTTGCTACCTAAGGGTTAGGTTTATAAATTCTGTTTTTCTGTGTTCGAGCAGGCAGCCTAATTCTCAGTGCTTCTCAGCAGCCTCCATTGACTGCAGAAATTATGGGGTGGATAAGTTTGCCTCTTTTGTTTTCAGTGTTTCAGAATGTGCTTGACTCCAGCTGTGTTAGGTATTTTTTGGGTTATTTATGCCCAACAACAGTCATATGTTAATGACCCATCTGTGCTTTGAAGCCAACATGTCTCTGAGGTGAACTGGATAAAGAAAGGGGCTGCTTGTTGCTATTTGGGATTTTGTAATGTTAAATGTATGCTGATTGTGTTGGAAAGAAAAAGAGGGATACACCTTCATCCATGGGCTGTTGTCACTCATGAGGATGGCAGATGCAGAGCACTGTTGTGCAAGGACATGGCCAAACCTGCAGCACCAAAGAGTCCCAGCCCCAAAGACTTTACTCTTGCATCCGAGATGTACTAATTATTATTTAGTTATTACTTGGATTTTCTCTAGTCACTAGCAGGGCAGTCCTGATGAGTATAACCAAATCAAAAACTGTTCCAGTCATTTTGTTCCAAGTAAATTGGAGTAGAGGGGAATTACCTACATATTAAAGGAAAAAAACCCTCCAAAATCAAAAGCTTATTTGTATCAAAATTGGATACAGTTTATATAAGCTCATCCTTACTAGGTGAACACTGAAATCCTCCACTGGTCTGGATAATCACCTCATTTGGAAAAAAATGAGCTGATCCTGTGTGATTATAAATGCTCCTCACAACAGTTTTTAGGATAAACACACCCTATCCCCCAGCTCCATTGCATGTTACAGCACAAGACCATTGAGCTCAAGTTTTCAAAAGTTGCCACCAGGTTCTTCCATATGATCTGTTTTTAGCAGAGCCAAGTATCTGACTCCCGCAGGAACTGTGACCCAGAACTGCTGGGGTCAGATGACTGGCAAAGTCAGCTCATGCTGACTAGAGGCAGCAAAAGGAGGGTACCCGCAAAAGGAGGGTACTTCTAAAAATGTAGCTCTTGTACATACATTTTTTCATCTGTAATCAAAAGATGCACTGGGTGCTTGGGGTGTTGGTGTGATTGACTGAATTAATGATTCAGAAATTCGTTGAAATAGAAATTCTTACAGAGAACATGCCATGTAAGAACAGGGTCTATTCCTCCCTTTGAAAACAAATGTGTCAGAGATCCATTCAGTTTAAATGAATGACTTTTTCATAATTTGGAATGCTCAAAATTTCCAGTGAAGGTGAGTTTACCATGCTAGGGCTGAGCTTGGGAGCTGCTGGTGGTGTGAGCACTGCTGAATGCAGGCACATGTGGACTGCTCTGCTCCATTCTTTCAAAAGCACTGCCTTTAGAAGACTGGAAGGCTCTGAAACTCTCGCCATGAAAAAAGTTGCCTTCGTCAGCATTTATTAGTAGACCACATTGTCTGTTTTATTGTAACATATAGATTATGGCCTCTGAGCTCATATCACCTTTGTTCTTGGGTAATGTCTTTCTAAGTCAAAAATCTCTCTAAATTACTTAGCTCCAATCTGAGTAAGGGGTTCTGTGGGACCCTCTCTATTTTTTTTTTATCATTCAGTTTAGTTTCTCAACTCTACATGTATTTTTGATTAGGAGGAACCCCAATACGACACAGATAAACTGCAAACAGAGATTTCTGCATCTCAGGGAATTTGACCTCAAGAAGAACCTTATTTATCTGTGGATGTGTCTGTTCATATGTGCTGCTCTTACAGTCAGGAATTTGCCCTTCTGCAAATTAGTTCTAATTAATGCAGTTGCCCAGGGTGCCCTGTTTGCATACACGTGAGTATTTATGCAGATGATTGAAACACATTTTTAACAGCATGTCAATGCATTATTATGGTGCATTTTGATATACTGGGGAAGTGGAATTTTTTCTTATATGAAACAATTAGGAGAGGAAAAACAAACTTGTTGCCTTCAAGATTTGTCATAGCCAGCTACTGCTGAACTTGAGCTTGGGATTTTTCCACTGGTTTCCTGAGACTCATTGCAGCAATGTGTTTCTGCATTTTTTCCTCCATTTCTGGATGTACTGTGAGTGCAGCCTAGGAGAAGATTTGGACCCTCCTCTATTCAGATACTCCTGGCCCAAAAAGATCCTGCAATACTCTCAGCAGCAGAGCTCAGCCCACACTGCACTGAAGGGATGATGGCTGTGCAAACACAGCAGGAAGAACTTAGATGTGAAACAAAGTCCAAACCCCAAATTCCTCAGACTTCTGTTTACATGTGAGAAAGGAGAAAAGAAGTTACAAAGACCTGAGCATCACCTGCTGGGAATGCTGACAGCTGATCCTGCACCTGGACTAAGCAATGAAAGGTAAATGCTGCAAAAAATAGTTGGAGGAGCCTGGTTTGAAGCTGGCCTTTGCTCTGAAAGGTGCTGTGAAGACAGAAGGAGCTGACCTGCAGAACAGTCCTCCCAGGGGCTGCAGGAGCCTCTGCACTAGTCAGTATCTTCTGGAGACCACACGTGTACCTTCCCTTCTGCAAGAGCTCCTGCAGCTGCCTGGAAACCTGACTGAGAGCCAGGAAAGCTGATAATTAATGCAAAGGTTTGGGTTGATGCAATGTACCTTTTGCTGCTTTATCTCTCTACAAACCTTGGCTGCACGTGGTGGCCAGTCAAGCAAGTGCCGGTTGCCAAACACTGTCTGTGCCTGAGCTCAGCAAAATGAAGGCACTTAAAAGAACTTGAAACAATTTTTAATTCTGCTCATTCTACTTTTGGGACTAGATGCTAATCTGGATATTTTACAGCATTTCCCTTTCCCCTCTGCCTCAGACTGCAACAACCTTTCCATGTTTGGAGAGTTTCTCACAAGGTTACACTTCCAACAGTAATTTTTTTTTTTTCTAATTTTACCTTTCTTGGTTGGTCTAATTTGCAGAAATCTAGAGATTAGGAAGAATGAAAAAATCTTCCTATAGAAGATACCCCCATAATAAAAAATATGGGTTATGTTGGAGACGTACCAACCTTGATCGTGTCCTTTTTTAGATGCATTTTAAGCCATATCTACAGTTTGCGTAAATTACACGCACAATATGGGTGTGTGAATACATTAAATATGCTTTCATAGGTTTGCCTGTCATATCATAAAAGCAGCAATAAAATACTTGAGAGTATATTATACTTATTAATGTACTTTTGTAATATAAAATCATTAATCACAAAATACTAATAACAGAGTTCTTTTATTGTGTTGAGGCAAAATTTGCCAGCTCTGACTCTTATGGTTGACTTTACAACTACCTACTTGTCAGCTTTAAATGTGGTGGAGGGAATATTTCACAGGGAAAATGCAAGGTCCCTAAAACATCAGGTTGTAAACCTGCAGTAGGGTCTGAAGCAATAATAAAGCTTGTGATGGATGAGTCACGTGAAGCTTCCTTCACCAGAAAGCTGTTGCATTTCAGGCTTATTCTTCTCTAATAATAGACTTTCAGGAACTGGACAATAGCTGGAGCTTTCCCCTTATTCTTGGGGGATAAATGGCAGCTCTGGGCAGGGCACAGCTCTGCACTAGGGCACAGGAGATGTCCTGCTTTCCCAGCCTCGTGGGATGAGAGTGTCCTCAGCCCCATGCTCATTGCATGGCCCTTCTCAGACTCTGTGTGAGACTGAGACTTGTGCAGAAGCAGAAATCCCTCCTCCAGTGACTCCCATACCTGTCTGCCCTTTGCATCAAGAACACATTTTGCCTCTTTTTCATCCTCAAGGGTGACCACAGTGCTGGAACGTGGATAAGGATTTTCCCTTGGGTGCCACCAAGTCCCTGCTGACTCTGGTGGGATCAATCCCAAGAGCTGTGGTCTTTGGATTTGCTTCTGGCATGGTGTAGTTAAGCTGCTGATGGGCTGCCTTATTAATTCAGATAGCATTTCGCTCCAACTGGCCTTTGGTTCATAGCATTTTTATCTGTTTGTGAATCAGATTCTGTGAAAACACCTCAAGGAACCCATTTACAGCCAGGTGTGTAGCTGTTTTCCCATAGCCATGTGTTTCCTATGTAAATTTATGTGGTGACCTTGGAGCCATCTAAATCCTGTGTACATCTCACTTGCTCACTGGCTTTTTTTTTTTTTTATGAATCAGAAGTAAAATCAAAAGCCTCTTTGAGGATTACTGAAAAAGAATTCCACATGTGTTAGTGTATGTGCGCAGCCCATTTATTTCAGAGCCCAACTTCACTGAAATCAAATGAATATGATCTGAATGTGCTTTTAAAAGATTAAAACCCCAAAATAAGAAACCAGAAAACCTTTTTGGTTTTATAAGAGGTAAACAATTTATGTGGTCCATCATGTGCATTTTCAGATGAGCCTTGTTGGAACAGATTTTCAGCATATGAGAGCTGGTGTTTCATCGTGGCTTTAGACTTCAACAAGATATACGTGTTGAAGCTTTTTAAAAAAAATCTGTTCTCAATACCATCTTTCTAGGAGGAAAACAAGTTCTTCTTTCCAAAATCATCTGTCAACAGGTTTTTAACTTTTTATTCTCTTTCTAGGAAGGTGCACAGCATCTTGGATCTCCACTAATGTCTCAATCTTGGAGGCTTGATTTCAGCAGTCTCTATGTAAAAGAGGTGTTTTGGCCCCCAAATCACTTGGAAACTCCAGAAATAATCTTGTAGATTTGAAGTCTGCTCAGGTCTTCTGTAAATATTACAGAGACAGCAGCTGGAAAGACACTCTCATTTCTTTTACTAGGGGAATGAACCCTACCTCTTATCATGTTCTCTGCCTTATCTTAACAACTCCCCAGTAAATTTAAAAATTGAGGAAAGTGCTTTAGTGACAGACTCAAAGACTGACTCCTCTCTCCTCAGAACAGATACAAATCAAGGCCATGACCTTTCTCTTGTGCTCTTCCAAAGGTGCTTAAAATTTAGTTTTCTCTTGCTTGCTTTAAATCACCCCTTCTCTAAGGGGTTCATCATTCAGTGCAGATGTGCCACTGAGATGGACTGCATGGGACAGGCAGAGAGAGAGCGCAATATTTCACTCAAAGATAGTATCCAGCATTTCCTATGTAGATTGTAAATTATTTGTAGAAATTAAAGTCCACAATTTCAGACTATACTACATATAATATGTGTATTATGCATCATGCCTGTACAACAAGACAAAACATTAATGTAATGTTATGTATCTGTCTTTCTTTTTTGTGTATTTAGGCAAATACAGTGATTTTTTTTATCTCAAGATCAGTAATATGGCAGGGGAAACAGGTGAAAAATTTGTAAACCATTGCACAGCATCCACTGCATCCCAAAAGCTGTAGCTATTTCTTCCTTTGTTTCTGTCCATGCACATGTACTTAAATGCATAGGTACCATATATATTACAGCCTTTTTTTGTGTGATGTTGAAAGCGCTCTCATTCATACCCATGGATTTCCCCATTTCCCTGTGGTGGATGAGTGAATCATGCCACAGCCAGCATCCTAAAAGAGCTTCCATGAGGTTCTTTGAAGATGGCTTTAGGACCACTTCCAGGGTCTGTACTTGTGTTTTGCAGCCTCATTAGCTTTCATGGCTTGATTTCAGTGGTGTGTCTACATGGCATTTATTTGCTTTATGAATTGAGGTTTTAATTCACTTATTTTGCTTTTAGTGAGTGAGTGGATGCATGCTGTAAAGTTTTAAGACTTGCTCTTGAAACACTATCTTCCTGGCTAATAAACTGAGATGATGACAAGATCTGTAGTGAATATTCAAATAAATGTGATTACTTCATTTCATGTCAACAGAGGAGGTGAAAAGTGCAGCTCAACTGGCTGGGTAAGATTGGAAGGAGGGGCTGGGAAAAAGCAAGAGACAACAAAGAGATAGTTTGTAAGATTTAGTGGGGTTTTTTCAGCAGGGGTGTTGAGAAGTCAGTGTTGCAAAGTTCAGGAGGGTCAAGCAAAGTGCAGAAACTTTCTTATATTCATTAAGAAAAGCTCGATATTTGCTTCCAAAATTCAAACGATAGGAAAAAATTAGATAGATGATGTGCTACTTTTACCCAGTTTAAACAGGCTGAAGCTTGCACAGGGTATACATTATCCTTTTTATATCAGAAGGTAGAAAGTCCACTGTCTTTCACAAACTATAACTGTGATAAGATGGTCTTCCGGGAAATCATAAAAGACCATTAGACCAGTGGTGGTGTTTCCTGACTTGAAGATTGACTGACTCAGAAAGGTATAACTATCTAAACGAACTTTTTGACCTTCATGTGTGCTAATAATAAAATAATAATTTCCTAATGCACATTGGATAAAACTTGGTCAGGGTTATTCGCTTGCAGGCAATCAGCTTGGCATCAGACACTTGAATTTGCTTGTCTGGCACAGAGAATGCGGCCACCTCCAGGAAGGTGATGTTCCTGGGAAAGGTGCAACAGTATTTGTTTAATCTGTAGACAGTATAAAACGATTTCCAACTTAAGTGGTGATGCTGTTAATGTGGAGCAATAAGATGTTGTTTATGCAGATAAAACCTTTGTCTCAGATGAAAATGACAATGTAGGTCTGTTCCACTAACCTTTGCTATGACTGTGAGGTGTTCTTGGGAGCGTCTCTATCAGAGTTCCATATGCTGACTCATCCTGGGTTATAATCTTGCTCAATACTTAGGAAAACACATTCTCTGCAAGTAACAGTGTTTGTGGTGTTGCTCTGCATGTGAGACCGTACCAGTATTATGGAGTTTTCTGTGTATAATAACTTCACTATATGGTTAGAGAGATGGTTCACCTCCTCTGCAAAAATGACTGGGTTGTCACCATCCCCATCCTTGTAAATCTGTCACTGGACAATGAAGTAGAAGTGGTTAAAGTACATTAGGCATTTTTTACCAACAAAGATGTCCTGTTCTGAATTCAGGCAGTAAAATTATTCTCAATGATATCAGAAAGATAGAGCAACACACCTGGTTGTGAGAAGAAGAAACATTAATTATCCAAAAAAAGTTATTTCTATAGAAAATACTGTAATGGTTGTTCAGCAGATCTGTACTTATAACAGATAATTGCATGTTTTCGCCAGTAATTTTGCATAGAGAGATGTAGCTGAATCAGATACTTACTGTTCCTCTAGCCTGTTGTCTTGATTTCTTTTTGAGGAATTCAGCATTGTGGACTTGCAAGGGCTTTTGATGGTTAAAAATGAGGTTGATGCAAGGGACCTAAGTTCCCTTCTTCCTGGAGGTCCCTGTACCCGTTGGATTTTCTAGGCATATATGTTGTTTCCCATTCTAAATTTAATTCTTACCTATTTACTGGGTGCTTCATTGCTAAAATCATTAGTATCCCTACAGAGCTCTGAAATTTTCATGTTCACTGTTCCACTCATGCAACATCTTGATTTCTCTGTTCTCCCATTGTGGGAATGTATGCAACCTCAACTTCCTCGATTTTAGACCATTTATTCCAGACACATGATGTAAAGCATTTTTAAAATAGTTGTCTAATGTGCAAATCAGTTGATGTGATTTGTTATCAAATTTATTTGGAAAAATATTTCTCTGGCTTCAGGCTACACATGGAAGGTGTTATCTTGGAAAGAGGCATTGTCAGAAAGTCATAAGCAGGAGAATATAGCAGGTTACTGTTAATAAAAGCTGTCATGAAATGCTGGATACAGTGGTTGATGACTGACATAATAAACTCCTCTCTTCTTCCTCACCCGGTGAAAAGCTAATTTGTGATATTAGTGCTGCCGTTGTACTGTTATTCTCCTGGGATCTGTGATGGCCCTGGAGAGGGGCACAGCACCGAGGTACTTAGGCAGCATTTAGGCATTAAACAGAATATAGTCTGCTCTGATGGCAGGTGATAGACAGCTCACCCTCAAAAGTATTTTTATGCCACGGTGATTATGCTTCGGACTTGCCGAGTGGATGATATTAAGTCAATTGAGAAAAGAATGCAAGAAAACATTATAGTCCAGAAACTTCTGCCTCGAGCAGAAGTAAGACTTATAATGCTGAGTGAGAGCTTCTCGTGGAAATAAGAGCAGTGTTTGATTTACAAAATCTTCCAAACAGTACTGACGGTTTAGGGGAACTGCTTCTTTTTCCAGTCTGTTAATTCTCCTTAACGAAGGAGAAGGACTGACCAAAAAGGCAGTAAACATCAGAGAGGAGTTTGCATTTTTTCATCTTTTTTCCTTAGATCAACTGCTACCTTTTCTCTTGTGGAACAAAATTATCTCAACGCATAATAAAATGAGAAGCAGATATTCTATTGGTTAATATATACTTTAAGACAGAAATACAAGAGTTTTTTAATTTTTATTTATGCTTTTGAAATTTAACATTTGATTTTTATTATCATTTCACCTATAAAAATAAGACTTTCTCGAGATTTTGTGGTTTGATCACAGTGCATCTGTTTCCCTCATATCCTCATTTCTGAAGCCTCTCATGGGACTTTTATGAATGAGAAACTTGTCTAGGTCATGAATAAGCTCCAAAGATTAAGTTTAGGTTTTCTTTGGGCAGACCACTGACTATGATGGCCTACCCAAAATAACTTACTGAATCTGCAAAATTACATTGCAAATTGAATAATTGAGAGAAAGAATAAATTAATTTGTAACTGAGTCTATCCAAAGAAATAAAAAAAATTATCTCCTAGTTAAACTCCCCCCTTTGATTTTTCCAGTATTTCAGAATTTCTTGGTACGTGTATGTTAGGTACCTGTATGAACTGGAGTTCAGCACTGTTACATTGAAGCAAGTGAAGATAAGCAACAGGCTTTCTCATGAGATTTTGGGACTTCCTGGCCCTGTCAGAAATGCTTAAAAACTTTTTTATACCTTTCTGTCATTTTCTGTCCAAATCCAGGCTGGAGCTGAAGGTACAAAGCCACTTTCTCCAATGACTGGAATGACACAGAACCACAGTTTAATGGATGAAAAAGCTGCTGAAAGGCATCAATGGAACAGGTTGTCCAGGGAAGCAGTTGAATCAAAATCCCTGGAGAGATTTAAAAGATGTGTAGATCTGGCACTTAGGGACATGGTTTAGTGTTGAGGGAACAGTTGGACTTTCTGATCTTAGAGGGCTTTTCCATTCATAACAATTCTATGACTCTTTCTGCTGGGAACAATTGTCTTTAGAGGTTGTTCCCAAGCTGTTCCTAAAAGCGTTACATGAGAGTCAGTTTTGGCCCAATAGAAAGTTTAGTTGAATAGTTAATACTGTAGAACACCAATGCAATAGTAATAATGATAGAATGACAACAGTGGGAAGTCAGTTGAGTGGGTCACTCAATTTTCCTCTGACAGGTAACAGCTACTGTAGGACCAACTCTGAAATTCCACTTTTCACTTACAATTGCTACCTCATCTTGAATTTTTTTCATGAGCTCAGGGCGGTGATTGAATCATGTAGCTCTGATGTCTAAGCCTGAGTGTTTAGGCTGCTTTAACATAATCCCTTCTGCTTTTGAATTTGAAAAATTAAAAAGGCAGTTTAAAATGCTGTTCCTTGCTCTAAGACAACAATTCCAGGTGAGTTTTTATTCTGGCTAATATACAGAATAAATGCTTTTGAATCATGGTCTTGTTCTTTCCATTTACAAACAAGCAAAATGAACCATGGTTTTAACAGTATTGAATAATTCTAAAAACAAGGTGATTATTTCTGCTGTTTATTTTTTCACCGCATGAATGTTAAGGGTTAACAGTTCCCCTGCATATAACTGACAGTGGTAATATTCTCTTTAGTCCAAAGCGGAAGAAGAGGGGAGTTGCTTGTTGTTATAAAGGCAGGGAATTTCTGGATCTTAGTAAAATAAACCAGGACTCTGTTTCTTAAGGTAATTATTCTCTGGAGAGAGAATAGGAAAGATGGAGGCAATTAGGAATGACCTTGCATCACTGGATTGTTGAGAACTTCTGGATCAGTGGCTGATATTTTCATAACTCCATTTAGGCAAAGCTTTTTTAAGCTTTTCTTTCCACCACTAGAGAAAACAGAGAATTTAATGGCTGTTTTGAAGCCCACTGACATTAAGGGTCTCACCGTGGGGTGAAGTGGGGAGCTGGGACAAGCACAAGAACAGTTCTCAGGGCACAGAGGACACAATTGCCCCATAGGTAGGGGGAGACTGAGCTCCTGCATAGTCCTGACCTGCATGGGAGGATGTTTTTGGGTGCTTATCCCATCCTAGGCTCTGCTAAGGTGAAGCCATGCAGGTCTTTATGTCCCTTGAGTGGCAGGAGTCACCTCAATTACTGGAATGGCCAGGAGAAAAAAACCTGGCAACACTTTTCAGTAACCTCCACCTAACCCCTTTTAAGTAGAGATTTGCATTCTGGTGGTGGGTTTTTTTTTTTCCTTCTGAAAACTGTCTTTTGAGTGTTATCATTTAAAAAGTGTGTTTAACTTTTATGTGTGAAGTTGGCAATGAATTACTTTAAAGCAAATAAAACTGTCCTAGCAGCCTGAAAGTGGTGATATAGCAGATAGCATTCACACCCTCATCTTTGTATTCTCTTCCTTCAAGGATATCAGTAGGCAAACAAGGCTGAGTCTCTAATATGTTTAATAAAGGAGCAATTTCTTAAGTTTCCTAACCCAGCTGTGGGAAAGGTAATGCACTCGTCCTGTTGCTCTGCTCCAGACTGATCCTCTGGGTATGACAGCATGAAACCACTGTTGGCCTGAGGCCCCAAGAGCCAGGTTTTGAACCACTAATTTGGGAGTTCTTTTCTGGCTGATGAATAAAGTCTCTAAAATAACAATCAAGCCGTAGCCCAGTAGTACGAGCAGCTTCAGCAGCTTGGATGTACTTTCTCCAGTGTTTCTCAACTACTGTCACTTTTGTAATCTGATATTACCAGAGCCCAGCAGAGTCACGTGAAAACTGTGTCCCTGGATGGCAGATGCATGTAAGGACCTATCTCTGTATCACATACCACCTCAGAGGAGGTTACTGTGGAAAAAGGCATGCAAATTTTTTTCATAGCTTTCATGTTGTTTGGTTTGTTTGATGTTCTAGCAGAAAATTGTTTTCTCTCATAGAGGCCACCACCTTTTGGATGATATAAAGGAGTTGGTCTGTTCTATTGAGTTGTTTTTATGCTATATATTTACTTAACAATCTTGTTTTCTGAGGAGTTGTTGAAAGAACAGGAGTTTGTAAATTATACAACACTGTGCAGTGGATACTGTCCATGGCTTTGAGCCCAGACACTGTCAAATGCTTTTTCTGATTCTGGCTGCTTTGAAAAAATCATTGCAAATTACAGAAATATCAACATTTTTTATTATTATTTAAATATATTGTTTCTTTTTTTTTGCTTAGTGTATTCTTACTTGCCTCCATAGCTGGCAACCAGTTTACAGGAGGGATAGGAGCTGTGTTGTTGCACATATGGAACTGAACATCTGTGGTCTCAATTATTGAAAAGTTAGAAAGTCCAAAAATAAAAATAAAATGAACGTTAGATCTCCAAGCTCACCCTCTTGCTATTTGTTTTCTTTGTGCATTAGAAGTAAAAATGCCTTCTGTCATAATAATAATAATTCTCTGCGCTATTATCCTGGGATCTCAAATTACTGGATACACATGAAAGTGTTATGTTTTCTAACACACTCATGAAATTAAGTTTTATCCTCTCCTTCCCATTTTCCAGATGGGAAAACTACATGACAGAAATGAAATTACTTAAAGCCATACAGACACTTTGAGAGAAAGTAGAAGGAAAGCCGCCACCCTTCACTCCTCCCAGTTAGCTGCAGGACAGGGTTCTTGCCTCCCAGCTCCAGGTGTGAATAGAAATGGAAGCACAGGGCTGTGGTGCCCTGGGGAGCACTGGGTTGTGGATGTGTGGCACCAACGTGGAACTGGGTGACAGGATTTGGCCCTGCTGCAGGGTGAGCTGGCACAGGGATGTGTCTGGGGCTGTGTCTGTGTCATGTTTCGCTCCTGCGGTTCTCCCGCTTGGACGGCCCCGCAGGCTTGGCCCTCGCCTGTGCCATCTGAAGCATCTTCTAAAATCGCTTTGGACATCTCGTTATGAATCATACCTATATCCTATTTCTGCTAATGGAAATCACAACATGGAAATTAGTCTGTGTTTTAGTAGTTATGGCTGGGCTCAGAGAGAGCAGGAGCCAGCCTAGGCTGTTTGCTCAGGGCTGGGTGAGTAGTGTTTAGGGCACAGGCACGTGATTTTGACCTCATCCATGAGATCCAATCTGGACTATCAGTCTGTGCATCTTTGCATTGTGATTTATGAGAATTAATGGTGTTTCTTTCTGTTTAGGTAAACAGTTTATTCATCTAAGATGGAAGGCTTCTCAGCTTTCCACTTGGTTTACATACACATAACTTAAAAGTTCCATTATTGCGCTTGTTGCTGCTGACTCTTTTGAACTGAGGCCATTGTATACATATCCTGAGCTCTTCTTTCATTGTATAATGTTAGCACCATCCGTCATTTGTGTGACAAAGACTTTTTTGTTTTTGTTTTTTTTTTTTTTTACTTTCTTGGGGCAAACTGGAAAATTTCCTTTCACTAGCTGACATAACTAAATGTAATGTCCCTCCTCCAAATGTGGCTGATGCACTGAGCACACATCTCTGCTATAGCCATTTAATTATATAATGATCTTCTTCATCAAACCTCTGCAAGTGAAGAGCAGGAGTAATACATACAGCAGTGGCAGAGAGACTACTCATTCATAAGGAGACTTTTTAAATTATTTTAGAGTAAATTACTTGTAGTTATGGTTGTTACTTTTATAGATCATAAATTATTTCACATGTTGGCTGAAAAAAATCCTTACTGGTCAACTGCTTATAAATATGTTTTACTGAAACAGGGTATTTTTAGGTTTAATCCAGTAAAACTTTGAAGCACCTGCCTAAACAACCTGCTACAGTCAATGAGTTCTACACTGAGCCCAGGCCCACCCTCACTATTCCCATTGACTTGCACTGCCACAGGCACAATTTCCCTCTGAAAAATTAAAGATTGATAAAATCTCTTCCTTTAGGACTAGCTGAGTGGTGAGCCAGCCTGAAAGTGCCTGCTCTGGGAAAATGCCTGAGAGTTGCTTGTGAGCTGGTGACACCCGTTTTGTCTCTCTTGTCCCTGGCAGTGCTGCCCATTCACCTGCAAACTGTCATCCATGAAAAATCCTGCCTTCTCTCCCTGGAAACTGTCCACGAACAGGCACAGATCCCATTGATGCACAACAGGAACTTGGTCCTGGGTAACGTTTCTGGGTGTGACTGTGGTGAGGAGACCCTGGTCCAGGGCTGGGGGGAACAAGTGCGGAGCTCTGATTAACACCCAGGGCTGGGGCCTGATTAACCTGTCCCTGATTAATGACATCCTGTGTGTGCCTGAGTCACACAGCTCCTCTGGGCCTCACATCCTGGCTTGGGGTGCCGAGGACAAACGCCTACCTTGTTGGTCAACTCTGTGATCACAAAGGCTTGGGAGAAATGTCTTGGAGATCCTCAGGAGGAAGCAGTCTCACAGATGTGAAGTGTCTTTATTGGTAGCAATAAAACAGTTTTATCATTTCCTTGTGCCGAGTTGGACATGGGCAGAGCACAAAGTCACACTGGTGTTTTTTTTAATCACTAAGTGGTGCAATTTATAATAGCCTCATAAAGATACTCTTCCTCACCCACATTCAAGTATTTTGCAAAGTAATTGTAAGCATACCTGCAACTGATTCCACTTTATCAGATGGTGTAAAGTAACCTTCAATCTCACTTTCTGCTTTTTAATGTGATTACAGGTAGTAATCCAGGAGCTAAGCTCAAATTTCAGTGCATTTTCCAGCTCAGATATAAAACTGTGAATCTAATATCCTCTCTAATTCATACAAAGCATCCTTAGTCATGTATTTGGTGTGCAGTGAGGAGATCGTACAATTTGGTTTGAATCATATTTGTAATTTTGTTTAGTTAATCAAATTTAGTTGTGAATGCTTGCAGACCAGTGTTTCAAGGGGATTGCTTTTGTACCTGCTGTTATGAAAGTCAGCAGAAAAATATTGGTTTTGGCTACTGTCCTGATTAACCCAGACATTTTAATGTGTGTTATGATAGTTCATTTGATGGATAGTCACCTGTACCCTGTGATCAGCTCCAAGTTGGCCGCTGGGGCTGAACTTTAGCAGCTAGGTGTCATAATTTCCCATCTTTTGCTTGATTAATGTTTCCTTTTGTGATCTAAAGGGAAAGGGTCCGAAGAAATCTTTCTCCATTGACTATCCAGTCTGGATTAGTGGGGTAGAACTACAGGGACTTTTCAATGAAAATACTCTATGAAAAATATATCGTAAAGAATCTTTGTGCATTGGTACCTTTCCTATCGGTTTATAGAAAGTGAGCATTACATAGTTTGTGTGCTCAGAACAGCTCTAGTGTGTACCTTGGCTTTCTCTGCACATTCAGATAAAAGGCCCTGTGGCTGAAATACCATGTGGTGATGCCTGAGTTACTGCTGGTTATGAAAGGGGCTTTGAATGATCCTCTGGGATTTAATTGAGTCTAATAGAACATCTACATGAGAGTTTCAAAATTCATAGAAGGAATAGTTTTCATCTTTTATATTCTTCAGTATAATTTTCTATAATTTTAGGGTACCCTGATATTTTTTCATGTACTTCTGCTAGGTAATTCCTTTTTCCTCATTTCATTGCTATTGGATCATAGAGAATTTTTCCATTCTCCTTGCTCAGGCCCTGGGGAAAGAATATAACATCTTCAGGACACTTTGCCTTAGACCAGTGGATACTGATGCCACCACCTCCAGCAGTGTGTGAAGACACCTCTCTGTTCTTCACTAACATTTTATCTTTAATAGTTCCTTAATTTTCACTATGTAATAAAAAATTTTCATATTCATAACCTCTCACTGATCACCATTCACAGATTTCTGCAAATAAAGCAGGTGTTTGGGCACCCATATGAAAGCCAAACACTTAAATGCAGATTTTTGCAGGTCTCAGGTTAGTTGTTGAGATTTTCATCCATGTCCAGCAGTGATGAAGCAAGTGGGATAATATCAACAAGAAACATCAAGAATACAAAAAAATGCCAACTCTACCTTAAAATATGTATGCAGACATATTGAGCTTTAAACAATTTGGCCAGAGGCTTTGAATTCAAATCTCTGAGATACAGTTAAAATCTGGAGTCCTAGAGTGTTGGGTCATTAAAACGAGGGGGGAAAAAAATGAAGCCTTCTTGTAACTGGTGAGCTGAAATAAGAAAAAAGGGTCTATAAAAAGAGCCAGGTGAAGCACTGAGGAGATAAGGAATGATCTTCCTGTGTACTTACTGCCATAACTGAAAGGATTTTTTTTTAATAGGTAGGGCAAGAAGTGATACTAAACTCTCTTCCACAAGTACAGTGCTAATCATTTCTTCCTGACCCTGGGAGAATCATCTCCTGCCATTCGGTAGGTTTGGCTCAAGACTTGAATTACTCTTGTAAATCCTTTTAATTTGTTCAAGAGTTTATAGCTCTGCCATAAACATTGCTCCCAAGCTGCTGTTCACCCTGTAAGATCCTTTACAGTGTTCCTTAAAAAAGCTGCCGGTATTTTCTTCCTTTGTGAGGATTTGAGTTTTTCACCTGTTTGCATGGTGGAACTGATGCACAGATCTGGAGTCAGCCCTGCTCTGTGCCCACCTGGATGTGATGCTTGAGCCCTGATTGCACAATGACAGGTTGAGTTTCCAGAGCTGTTTAGTGCCGCAGGTAAGTAAATGTCTGGTTTTAATTGAGAATTTTGGGCAGAAATACAAGTGTGTGAGCAAATGGCTTTCCAAAGGTACTGTCATAGACAAAATGCTGCCCTTCGTCAGTCTAATCTCAAGGAGAGTTTTTATCCCCCATTAGTTCCCACTTTGGAGAATCATGTCCCATCAGAGCACATGGCTGATGACAATGTCCTTGTAAGCAGATGGCAGTGCCAGGTCTCACTGCAGCAGCTGGGACAAAACAGGGAAGAAATTCAGGGAGGCAGTTGCTGGGAAGGCAGCATCAAAAAACCGTTGAAACTTTATTGGCAATGAAGCAGGGCAGGGTTTGGGAAGGGGGGTAAAAGGCTTCATGTGATTCATAGGACTTAAACGCAGTTGGCTGTTCGTCTGGTGGTATTATCTGTGCCTTCATCTGGCCATAAGAAGAGGTGTGCTGCAGGGTACAGGGGCAGGCTGAGCTATCTCATATCCTTTTCTGTGAGATCTTGTGACAATTCATGTTACCGTGAGTCATTGTTTCTTTGAAGTTCATTACTGGCAAGGGCTCGTATTGAGACACCAAAGTGGCATTGTGTTATCTATGCTTAACAGGGCTATTAATGTCTGTCACCACTGCAGTGTCATCCAGCAGAAATGTAATTCTGGGTTTCGGGTGCTGAGTCGCAGAGGTATGTTCATCCTTTTTGTCCAGCCAGGCTGAAACTCAGCGCTCTCAAGTGGTGTCTCGGCTTACCAGGTTGGAATTAGAAGGTTTTGGTTTCACTCTAATATGTGTATATAATCATGTCATGGGGAGGACCAGGAAGGATTGAGGAATGTTCCTGAGAAATCAGTTCTTAGGACATAAGAGCACCAAATCATTTTTTTTTTTTTTTATTAAATCCACCATGGTCATCTCTGCTGCTACATTGTTTGAAGTTTTACCCCATAATTCTGGATTCCTGGAAAAATAACATGAGTGTCAAAAGGCCTGGAGCTTCACAGGCCTGTCTTCTGTTATGGGTATGATGGGTATAATTTTATATTGTCATGTGGATATGATCAAAACTGCTCCTCAGTGCCTACAGAAGCACAGCCTGTCTTTTATCCCATTCCTAACTTTCTGTTTCCTTCTCTCCTCCCAGCATTTCCCAGCACCCAGGCACTCTATAACAAATTACTTATGGGTTATTGTGTTACAATTCTCCACCTGAATTAGGATTTTCTTTGGCTCCATCCATCAAGCATTTGATTCCTCTAGAGTATAGGCAGAATAAAATTAGTCTGCCATTGCAGAAGAGGGAGTGACCTGCACATTTCTCTTCCAAGCACAGTCTTTTTAATAGATCCACACACCTCCATCCCTCCTGCTGGGAGTCCCACAAAGGGGACCATGGCACTTGAGAGGCATCAGCTTCCCAGAATGACCCCAGCAGAAGGACTTGCTCAAAGCAAAGCAGAGTTGGACAGCTGCAGCTTGGGAAAATTTCTGCATTCTTGCCTCTTTTTAATAAACTATAAACTATTTTCACACCTCTGCCTAGACTTCTTTCACACTTCTGCCTACGTAGTTCTCTGCTTTTTACCATTGCCTGCGACACATGCTTCTGAAAATCTCTTGGACTGGTTGTAATTCTAGAACACTGATAATTATCAACATAACATTATTTTTTTTGCAGTCTTCTTTGAATCCAGAGCCAATTTTCTTTTCTTCTTCTTTTTCTTTTTCTTTTTTTTTTTTTGAAGGTCTGGTGTATGGCTAAAGAAAATAAACTTGACCAAATATTTGCTGTCAGAAAATATATCTCTGGCATTCACTGCCTTTTCTCATGTTCACAAAACAACATTAGAAAAAATTAGTGAGTAGACAACACATACAGAAGTAACCCTTGCATTTACCCTCAACCTCTTTTTAATCATGTGTAGGTATTTTGCCTTCCAAAACAATCAAAAGTGGGAAAACATGATAAGGCGCTTTTTTTTTTTTTTCTCATCACCAATGTGATATTTTTCTAGCAGAAACTTGGAGCCTTTTTCTAAATCCTTGAGGTGATTGTTCTGGTGGATTTGGAGGTTTTTTTGGTTTCATATGGGGGTTAGGATATCAAAGTGCCATTTACAATAACTTCCTTGTTCTTCTGTAATTTTCCTTTGGCGTGTGTTTGATACCAGCAGGCTTGTCCATTCCCATCTGCTCTGTATTGGTTTTATGCAAATTCTCTCTCATCCCCCTACAAGTCCTTTCAAGTTAAAACATTGCTTCCTCATGCCCGCTTATATTACTTGTAATTCCTGCACAGTGACCTGTTAGCCACCCATATATTGGGCACAAAAGGCATAATCTGTGTGAATCAGATATCTCTTATCTCATCCCTGTTTGCATTATACATTCCCCTCACAATACACTTTTCCACAATGCTCATCCATTCAATGCCCAAATACCTGATGTCTCTTATTTCTGTCCAACATGCTCATTGCATTACTCATGGGCAACTGATGAGTAGGGAGATAAAAAGACTTGATGTAAGGGCTGCATGGATCTGTGGCATGACTAGAAGAGAAAATAGGCTGTTTGAGCTCCAACTCTGTGGTTTAACTGGGTTTTAACAGGAAAACTCTCTCTCTCAATGAATTTACACAAAGGCAGTGGTTGGTTTTGTGGTGTGAGTTTACCATGTCCATAAATGTGCAGTGATTGAAACTTAATTAACTATTACTGTCTGTGAAACTGTCCTCTGGGAACGAGGATGCCTGAACACCCCACAGGGTGGTTTCATCCTGGTGTTACACTTGTCCACAGGTGCAAAACCTTGGTCAGATAAACTGTTCAAACTGACTATAGGTACACCAGTGCACTGGGGAGTGGCTGTCTCCAAACGGGAGGAGGAAATGGGAGGTAGAAGCAATAGGTCTGTACTATCTGTGTTGTTGAAGGTGTCACGTCACCCTTTGAAAATTTGATTTCTCTTGGACTGGTAGAGAAGAATCATTCCTCAGAAGATGCAGAGGAGCCTCCCTGCAGCAGCCCTGGTGGCAGTGGGAGCAGGTGACCTTTTTCTGTATGAAGTTCTACATGTTATCTCATATAGGATTCATAAAGTAGATTTTTTTTTTTTTAGTGGTCCTAAGTCTGGTTTCATATTTCAATAGTATAATACTGGTTTGCCTTGAAAAAAGTTTAGATGGCCTTTAGATGGCGTTAAAAATTGTGGTATTCTGGCCTGCACAGAGCCTAGTAATTGTGGAGGCACCAAGGGGAGAGCAGGGTTTGCTGTTGGATTAATTTACTGAATGTTGGTGTTGGTCTCAGATCTGCAAAATCTATTCTGTTATTAAGTTCGATGAACAAGAGCAAATACCAAAGGGAGAAAGGACTTATTTAACTTATAAAAATTTGCTAATAACTTGATTGTATTTTTTACAGGATATAAGAACTTAATCAGTGGCATAAAATATGAATGATGTAAATACCTGTAACATATATTTCAGACAAATATACTTGTCATGTTTCGTTACATTCCCTTTTTGTTGGATTGTTTTATAAGTTTGCTTCTAAGAACATTACTGTTGATGTCAAAAGAAAAGCTATGGGCAGTCCAGATTTGGTATCAACACTACTAATGCTTAAATTACCAGGAAAAGATAGGAATTTATTTAACTGCTTTGGTGCCTAACAAAAGACAGTCTGCTACTATGTCAAATACACTGTGTACTCTTCAGCCTTCTGGCTGATCATAAATGCAGTTTTAGGCTTCAAAGAGAAGCCACCATATCTGAGAACCAAAAACATGCCATTTACGATAGGGCCATTTCCAGAATTTTGCTTCCCCTTTTGCTAATTATCAAGAGATATGGATGTACATAGGAGCCTATTTCAGGTGTTTTTCATGGGTAGAGAGCTTCTGAAGTGAATGGTTCTAATTCTTTCTCTTATGATGGTGTAAATTGTCACTGAGCAGAAATGCAAAAATGGTAATATTAAGCAGAGTATTAGGTGAGAATATTATAATGGTACCATTTGGCCTTGACATCTCTGCCTTTAAGAGTTCCAGCACTACAATATAAGACTAAATAGGGCAAGGATGCTTCTGATATAATATTTTTTTTCCAGTCTGAATTTCGTAACAGAGTTGCAGAGTTGCCCTCACTTCTCAGCTACCTCTGTGTAGATGGAGCATTCAGTAAATATGCCTAAGATATATGGGCTGCAATTAAAACAGCCTGTAAGAATGTAAGAGCTTAATGGTCTCATTTTTCAATTATGTCAATGTCTGTGGGAATCGAGGTTGTGCTTATTATCTTCCAGAAGGCACCTTTCAGACAGTGAGGCCTGAGTCAGACAGGAATCTGTGTTTGCATGAAGCACAGACTCAATTCCAGAGACCAGCACTGTAATATGCTGTGTCCCACAAGGAAGGGCAGCACAGATAACACAGCACACGAAAATTCGCCTCTGATGCATCCCAGTAGCCAGCTGTTAGATCAAGAGGTTTTAGCCCTTTTTCCCTACAAAAGGTAGCACCTGTATTAACCAGCCTAAATTCGTGACTCCATGTACCTGTAAAAAGGGGAGGATGGCTTTGGGCATAGCGGAAGGCATAGATAAACTGGCCACAAGCCATATTCAAGAGGTTCCCCACTTTGCTTCCCACAAGATCTGAGCTGCTGATCACCGGCAGCGTCCCGCTTCCATCCCAGCTGTGTGTTTCCTCCTAAGGCTTCATCTTCCCTGAAAACCTCTCTCCAACTCCTGCAAGGTATTGGCTCCTGGGAAGCACCAGCAGTATGGGAACCAGTCCAACGCATGTTTTGGACAGTGTGTAAAACACAGTGGTTTTGTGTTGCTGTTTTGAACACTTGGTCCTTACACATCTTGGAGGGTCAGAATAACACGGAGAGAGAAACATTTGTCTTGTCCTCATATTGCCTGACTTTTCCAAGGCTGAGTGTTTCCACTAAAGCTGGTCATACAGGATTAATGTCAAAGGGGTGTTCAGATGTTCAGGGCTGATAAAAAGTGGTTTGCCAGCATTCAGAGCCCTTGAGTCCATGTTCAAATTAAAAAAGAGACCAGCAACATTAAAATAGTTGAGGTACAAAAAGAAAAAGGAAAAAACTCCTCAGTTATCTATGATAACACTATTGTTTTCTTTTTTTATTATCTTGCTTGTTACACACCAATGAGAAACAACCACAGATCGTCAATAAGGTTTTTAATTGCAAAGATTTCCTGTGACGTGAGTGTTAATGAATGTCAAGGCAATAACACAAAAGACATTACTTGTTTAATGATTGATAGAACAAGAAAAGCACGAGGTCTTTTGCAGGATAAATGACTACTGTTCTGTGTTCCTTTACATTAGCAGTATCAACACTTAGATCACATGGCAGGAGATAATGGTCCAGGAGATAAAGTACAGAATCACAGTCTGTTATACAATAACAGGCATGGTAATGATAATTAATGTGAATTTCTTTGGCAATTCTCATACTTGTCAGCATTGAGCCATGGGGACTGGCACTGTTGACTTAAATGGGAGCAAGACGGGACACTTGTTTGGCCCCAGAGTTTTTGACTTTTTTTCTGCTGCAAAGATGTCAGACCTTAAATGCTTTTTTTGCCAGATGGTTTAAGTGCACATCCATGTATGTAGATTTTGTGTGTCCTAATAGTAATACATCTCAAATGCTCAGATTGATATGACTGGAAAAAAGGGTGTAAAATCATGTAGTGATGACACACTAAAAAAACCCCTTGAGCTTTGGCCAGGAAGGATCAACATCATGACACCCACAGAAGACTCATAATTTTTCTCCTTACTAATAAACAGATAGAGTCTTTCTTAAAAAAAAAAAAAAAAAAAAGAGAAACATTCTGGCCAAGGGCTTCTTCACATTCAAAAGGTAACATGGAAAGTTGGACAAAATCTGGTTTGTAAAGACCCCCTGTAGCAACAAAGTATCTGAGGAACACTTCACAGTGCTGCACCCACTCATGGCTTTGCGTATGAACTCCATGGAAAAGTTGTACAGCTTTGGTTTGCTTTGTATGGTTTCTGACACACCAGGATTCATGGGACAAGATGCAGTTGGCAACTTTTAACTGGTTTGTACCGTGAGATTTCAAGAGCCCCTGGAGCTCTGCCAAGTGAGCAACTCTCTCAAAAAATGTGCTAAATCTGAGAAAGCCTTCGCGGTGAAAATTAGTTCATGGTTTGGCAAAATGTTTGGGGAGTCAGAAAAATATTTGGATGGAACCTGGATGGTTTAATTATTGGCCTCAAACCACAAGTTAATGGAGCTGCACATGGTCTTTGGTTTCAGAATGTGGCACTGGGTAATGTTTCCTCATTTTTGCGAGCTGTGTTGGTTCGAAGCTGTTGGTGTGGAGCTGCTGCTTGAAAGCTGTACTGGTAAAATTGTATGTTTCATCTAAAATAGGAATGTTATTCAAATTAATAGTATAGTTTACAGTGTTTAAAATATTTTCTTGAACTAGAGCCTCTGAGCTTACTGCAGGTTAAAAATTCCCAGAGTCACAAAAATCCCTTTGTAACTCTTGCAAGTAGGATCACGTTTGTCAGCGTTGAAGTAAATCATGCAACTGGTTTTTGTCCTCCGAGAGCCCACCAAAGCTGTGCTTGAGCTTCACTCAAGTAAAGTATGCACAACCTTGTGCCATTTGTCTTCTTTTAGAAAAAACAGTTTCCAAAGATTTTATCAATAACCAATTTGACCGATGAGTCTGCGTTTCCAGGTGTACCTGCCCTGGGAAGCTGGCAGGGATGTAGAGAGGTGTTGGAGGCTCTTGGACAACCTGAATGGGCTGGTTTCAGAGTTTGGTCCTGTAGGGTGAGCATGCATGGGGTAGAAATCACGCTGTGTCTTCCCCATCCTCCTGCTAAGCTGGTTCTGGGCACGCATTTGCACCCCTGTGCTACACCATTAAAGCTTTCCCAGTCCTGGCTGTGCATCCTCCTCTCCATCCTCCGAGAGTTTTGAATTTTCAGAGCGCAACTGCACTTTAGAGGTGACTGAACTGTGGCAGGAGCTGTCTGTGTTGAAGGCAGGAAGCCAAATAACAACTTAAAGAGGTTTGCTGTGTTTTTTTAATGTTAAACGTCTTTAGCTGTGATGCCAGGGAGAGCAGCAGAGCATGGAAAGTGTGAGCAGGTGTCTCTCAGGGGCCCAGGCTGGGCTCTGCCCTGTTGCCTTATGCTCAGCAAGGCTTCCCCATCTCCATGCTGACCTTCCAAGAGAACCTCAAAGAGACTGCTTACACCAAGTGAGAGTCACTAATGTGAGCCTATCTGTGGACTTAGGTTAAACAAGTCAGTAGTTACTTAAAAAATCCAGGTAATCTCCTCAATCCAGTCTGCAGACTCTACACGTGTGCAGTAGCAAGTGCTTACTTGGGACATGCATGTTCAGCAAAAAATTGTAAAAAGAGGAATGTAAAAGAGTAGACTGTGGAAAAAAGTTTGCCTTAAAATACTCCATCAAAAATACTTTAGTGTGGACTTTTTTCGTCTGTTCTGTTATGAAATAATGCAGAGGTAACACCTTAAAAACATGGGGGCAAAAAATCCCCAACTTTAGGGGTACTATAAGAGATTGTGTACCTCTGCATAAAGCCCTGCACAAGATATTCTGAATTTCACTTTTCCAAATTGCCTTCTAGTCGATTTAAACCCACCATGCTTTGATCTCTGATCTGCAGACCAAGTAGTTTTGTGTCTCTGTTTCACTCGCAGCCTCAGGATGGGTGATCGGTGGGTAAGGGAACTTCTACTTGTCACTTCCAATTTGAGGATCAAGACCCAGATTCAGGAAATCACTTAAGTATGTGCCTGTGTGGAAGCAAAGGTTTCCTTGTGTGGTGGTGCCCTCCCAAAAGCTGTCCTCCTCTCTCTCCTCAAGTACCAAATTCTTGAAATTGGGCCAACCCAGGGAAGTCACATCTTTCCCAGTACTGCAGAGGACCAGACCCCTGAGAGTTCCAAGACTTGGTCCCATTGACTTCCCACTGCCCTTCCCAGCGAATAAAGGCTGGGAGAGCAACAGCACCCTCCAGGCGTTTCTGTTGCCCTTTGCCGGAGCAGTGCCAGCTGTTTTCCTTGTGGGAGCATGTTAAGGCATTAATGAAATGCACAAAGCAAAGAGGCTCATCCATATAAATGGGTGATTTAAATAATGAGGAAGGAGGAAGGATGTGGTTCAGTGTCAGTACTGATTAATTAGGGCATAAAATAAATAACCCTTCTAACAACATTGGCTGCTTCCACTATAACTTACTCTATTAGTGGGTGATGGAGTTAATACAAGTGACAGTGTAATTACAGCTTAGTTAACTGGCCTGTTATGACGTTTGCCTAATTTTAGGGCATGGACCTATTTACACACTCACATTTTCCTATTGCAAAAAAACCCACAGCAAAGAGCTGATAAAAGTTGGTTGTTAATCCTGCAGTTTCACCACTTGTCAGGCACAGTTTTTCTGCTCCCCACTTTGTGAAAGTCAGCCATGCTGATGCCAAAAGCCTGGAATAATTCCCCCATGTGCTTGTTTGATGTCACAGCTGAGGTCACGGCTGGGTATTGTACTCCTGTGAGTACGCATGGTTATCTAATGTGTGGCCACACACTGAAATGATGAACAGATGTGAACAGTGAGTTTTTAGCATCTTAGCTCTTTTGTATGGAAGTTTCATTGAAATGTTTTGCCTGTTAACTCTATGAGTGTCAGGTAAAAGCAGGAAAATATATACCAGGATTTACAGGATTTTGGAGTGGATTTTTTAAAACCAGCATTGCTGCAGAGCAAATAACTGCTGAGGTAACAAGCCATTTACATTTAATACTTCTATGGCTGCTGGCCAATGCTTCCGCAGCTCATGGTATGGATCACAAATTTCTCATAGAAAGAGAACAAGTGCAAAGTCAGATCTCCTAAATTATAATGCATTACAACTGAAACTTCCCATTAACATACGCCTTCAAACATGACATTAAATCCTTAGTTTGTTTAATGGCTCTGTGAAAGTCCTAAATCTATTCTGAAATATTTTTAGCCATTGGTCAGTGCTTCTTGGTTTTTTCCTGAGGGACGGGAGGACAGGGGATGAGAAAACCAGACAATTTTCCTGTATCATGATGATGTGGTGTTGATATACTACTATCAACAGTGGTGTTGCTATGATGTTCTTAAGGTCTCTTTAAGTCAGTACAGCTGAAAATAGGATCTGTTAATGGGAGTCTGTACAGCTTTAACTACAGATGATGCTGCCAAAGGTATATAAATATATTATTGTGCAGGGCTTATGTAAGGTCCAGTACTTAAATAATTAGTCTTCTTCTCATGGTTATTGTGGCTTTTTTCGTTTTATTTTGTTTTGTTGTTTTTTCCGTAAGTCATCTGAAATATATTGCAAACTCACAGTGCCTCAGTTTCTCCACTTTTGAGTTAATTAATGTCTCCAAAATACTTTAGGATTTGGGGTAAAATATCCAAATGCATTGTCATTGCAAGATCAGCAAAGCTTGATTTTTCAGAATTCAAGGCAAATATCCATATTTCTATCTAAATGCAAGTTATAGCGTTATCCTTTTCTTACAGTAAGTCACTTTTTTATATGCTGTAGAAAGTCACTTTGAATTCAAATATAAAATGAGGCCATCCATCATGTTAGCAATTTAATTACTTCGGTATGTATTTTTTCAGCAACTCCCCCCCTTGCCCCAAACACAACAAACCACCTCTATTATTTGTTGTGTGTATATATCTTATTACAGATTCATCGCCTGAGGACAGGCAGGGCTGTCAGCAGGGCAGTCCTTGTGGTTAGAAATGCCAAGATGGGAAGCAGATAAGACATGAAGTCCTTGTGCCTCCTGTTTGGGTCCACTCCGCTCTGTGTTTGCTTGGGGCCTTACCTGTTAGATTCCCTGTAATCTTTGTTGCAACAGTGAAATGATGCCTTGTAAAGCAATGAAGTGTGACAGGGATATTGAAAGGGTCGAATGAGGTAGAAATGTGATATTTTCTATCTTCTGCGGGCCCAGGAAACAGGAGTCCAGTTTCTGAGCTGAGATTGGGCCTTCACCATTGCATTTGCAGCAAAAAAATTGTGGGATTTATTGTTTAGTGCTTATAGAGGAGACAAAGTAAGCAATGCCCGTGATTTATCTAATTGTTTAACCATCTGGTTTCACACTGACTGAAGATTATGCATTGAGAAAACTGGGTAACTACAAACAGCAAGGCAGGCAGGGAGCAGGGCCTTTATTTGTGAAAGTTTTGCTGGTAAAATTCTGGTGTCCTACAGTGGTAGAGAAAAATGTCATTATTTGCTTTTTTCTTTTAAAAATTGGATAATTTCATGGCCAATAATATGTAGAGCAATAAAAGGTGACATAATGAGAAGTGTAATGAAACGACACAAGCAAATCCAAGATTTGAGATGGAAAAGGAGATCCCACTGCCATTCCTGCATCTCTTAGCACACAAGCTCTTCCTAAATCTTTAGCTAGGACATGTTAGATGTCAGTTTCAACTACACATGTGATATTAAGAAGGACTCTGGTCCCTTAATATAACATTAGGCAGCCCCATGATGGGCTGTTTTCAGCATTGAGCTGTTTTTCTAATTTTAACACATTCTTGACAACAAAGACTGGTTGGTGGGTGCTTGTGATGCAGAGAAAGGACATTTTTCCTTTAGGTGTTTGAGTGGGACCTGAGCTTGTGCCACTGCAGTTGTGTAGATGGGTGCATAGGCAGGACCTGGCTGAGTCAGCCAAGTCGTTGAGTAAATCCTCACAGGTAGCTAATGATAAAGAACTATTTTTGTGCAAGAAAGACTAACTCACTGATTTCCTGATTATATCCCTTGAAGCAAACAAGCAAAAGCATCTTTTGCAGGGCTTGAAAGAAGCAGGAAAAAACACACGTGAGATGACTTAAGTGGAAGAAATAGAAGAATAATATTTAAAAAGGACACAACCAATTTTATTCTCTTGGGTAGAAATCTACCCTGTGGCATAGACGAGACCAGATACCCTTTCATTCCCTCTGTTGTCCTACATCCATCTTCATTAGGACTTTTGCCCTACCACGGTCCAAGGAGCTCAGACTTTTGATTAGTTTCAGCTGGGCTTGAGTATCAAACCTGAAAAACAGTTATTTTGTCTGCACATGTTACTTTTCCATAAGCAAAGACACATCCTACAAATAAAGTCTTCAGGGAGGTTTAAAATTGGCCTGCAACAGCAAGAAGAGAGAAACAAGCTGGCTTGCTTCATCTGAAAGACTACACAGGTATCGACCCCAGAAAATTTGTCAAGTCAACACCTAATGATGGCTTAGCTGCCGGGCTTGGCCATGCAATATTTAAATCAGACTCCGTTTTTTTTACACTTTGGTTTTTCACATATGGAGCCCGAATGAGTGAGGAGAAACAGAAGCACCGTGTGAGCATTTCTCCCCAGGAGCTGGAGCAGCTCTGCTGAAGTTCGGCCATAAACTCTTTAAACTACCAGGTCTCTGGGGAGGGCTTGGATGAGTGTCTCCACATCTGCCATCAGCTGTTTAAAACCAATCCATCAGGAGCTGTAAAGCACCACAGGTGAAGGGAGAAGACTTTTTCCAGAAGCAGGATGCTGATCACAGGCAGCAGGGAACATAGGCAGCAAAGCATAGTGGGAGGGTCACTCTCAGGATAGTGGGAACAGCTGAGAAATAGCTGGTTCCTAAGTAGGAGGATAGGGCCCCTGGCAAAACCAGTGTCCGGTGTGGAATTGTTGATGATTTTCCCACTTGAGTAAAGGAAATGGTTTTCTATCAGAAAATCTCGATTCTTTAAACACAAGAAGTTTCCATAAGAATCTTTCCCTTGTATAGAGGCTTTCCTTTGGAAATGTGTCAAAAGGTTGGATATGGTGGTTATAGGCCCAGAAAATGTGACTACACTGAGTGGTGAGTGTGTCAGCAGTGTGCCAGACCCCAGCCATGCTGGTATTTTCTTTTTATGAGCCAACTGCAGCTCGGTCAGGTGTTTGATCTAAAGCAGGGAGTTAACTCCAGCTCTTGCATAGTCCAAAACATGTCCTGACCACCACTGTCTGAAGACACCAACTTTTGATCTCATCTATAAAACAGATTAGAAATTTCACAAAATTCCAAAAATCGATTGACAAAACACACAAGTGTGAAAGTTTTTTCTTTGCAAGATGTGGCTTCACAGCTACCCAAGTCACTTAAGGCATGAAAAGATCAAGTGGTTCCACTCACCTTGTAGGCCTTTTCGGTTCATGAGAAACGAAATATGTAGCTGGTGCTATTTCTCAGTTGTCTTTTGAAAGAAGGTGAATATGCAGATATCTAGTGTCTTCATCCACACAGCACTTAATGATGATATTGTTTGGCTGTAGGGAAAATCATTGAGAGGTCTTCCATTACAGCACCAGTGTTTTGTGGGAGAGTCTCTATATTTCCATAATTTTTATGGGAAAAGTTGAAGTGACTTATTTAAAAATTATCATTTGTTTTCAGTTTTCCCATTTTGTTTCTCCAATGTCAGCATATTCCTTGTTTTGAGATATATATATATCTCATAGAATCATTTGTTTATGTTAAATACAACTTTGAATACAACATTTTTTCTCTTAACATTTTTCAGGCTTTAAAACACAAATTAAAAATGAATGGAGTTAACCTAAGCAAGTTTAAATATTAAATGAAACATTGACTTATGTGTTTAATGACTTTGAATCCAGTATTTTTTTCTGAGTATTTGATTCAAGGGCAGCACTGGCCTTTTAGCTTTCAGTTCCAATTTAGATTTTCTTTCTTCCTGCTGATATTTTAGAATTACCCCAAAATTGAAATTTCCCATTTCTACACAGCTCTGGCCACTCTATAAACTGGGATTTCCAGGGTGTGAAAGAGTTTGATAGGCAGCTGAGACACACAGATACATTGTGGTAGAATTAAAAACTCGAACTAGGTTTATCTTAATCTCAGTCCAGTGATTTAAGGAGGGATTTTAACATTTTTCTCTTTGTGATCAAAGATAGTGCCAAGAGCTGGATGGAAGCTTTTACTGAGTGTAAGAATAGATGCTCAGGCACAGTGAAAAGTGTTACCAATGTTGCTTTAATAAAACATAAATTCTGAGTTGTGCTCCCTGCCAGGCTGACGTGGGTGGACTCTATTAAGCTTTTTTCGGCTTTGCTCAGGCTGGGAGGTTGTGCTGGGAAACCCGTGTTGGCTGGATGCAATTCAGGGAGGAACTCCGCTCAGAGCACAGCCAAAAAAAGTGGAGAACTTCTTCCACGTCCTTTAAAGTCAGAGCAGGTTCAAGTGCTCAACTGAGCAAACAGGGAAAGGTGACTTTGGGGAGCTTCCCCAGTTGTTTGATGGGCACTTGGGGTGCTCTGAGAGCGAGGAGCTGCCTACAGAGGCTCAAAGGTGATGAACCATAGAGCAAACCCACTGGGTAATGGGCACATTTCTCATCCCTCTGGATCTGTGCACTTTTTGGGTGTGTTTGAGCCAAATCCAGGATTTTTAGCTGCTTTCAAATGTGTCTGGGTAAAATGCAACAGTCTGAGCTGTGCAGTTACATGGGCTAGCTGCTTCTGCCCTTTTGTGAATGCACTAATAAATCTGATTCAGTGTAAGCTGTTATTTGAGTCGCATATTTGTGTACGCCATAGTTTTTAAGCTGGGCTGATTGTCAGCATCTCTGCCTGAATGGAATGTCCTAGTATTAAAACTGGGAAAAATGTGTGGGTGCAGTAACAAACACTGTCATTTTTTTAATGACAGCCCTTCTGAATGCAGTGGGGAGGGAGAATCTATCATTTGTTTTTCTTTCGGATAATGGCAAAGAGAAAGAAATGCACTACTTGTTTAATCTGACAACTCTCAGGTTTAGCATTTGAATCAGGCAAATTTGTACAGTGTGTTTTTGAAACCAAGGAAGTATTAATCTTAACCCATTTATGGAGTGATCCAGAAACAAATATAGCTTTTCTAGCCAAAAATTAAGTCCAACTTTTCCAACTCTGAATTGACACTCTGTTTTGGATTCAGCGTTGGATAAACATAACATCCCATTATTTTGTACAGATTTAAAAAAAATAAAAGAACTGAAAAATGTAGTGGATGGGAACGAACATGTAGCATGCCCCTTGTTACTTTGCTCATGTAGAGAGCAGGGACACACACTGTATCATAACCACGGAATCTGAATGAAATCTC
Source organism: Calyptomena viridis (assembly GCA_013390005.1). Classification (NCBI taxonomy): domain Eukaryota; kingdom Metazoa; phylum Chordata; class Aves; order Passeriformes; family Eurylaimidae; genus Calyptomena; species Calyptomena viridis. The sequence continues at coordinate 265,477 of WEIV01010172.1, read as the reverse complement.
ATCAGAGAGAATGCCAGGTACTGTTAGCAAAACTATTTGATATTTACGTTTAATAAAAATTACTTTAAAAAAGAGTTTGTGTTGAAACTGGGAAGTCCACCGATGGGTCTGAAGCAAACGTGTTCCTGATTACACCCCATTAAGAAGGTGGAATGCAGCGAGTGCTGCTTCCCCCAAGGAAGCCCCAGCGCACGCGATGTGGAGTCTGTAGCCAGCCCAGCAGACAATGCCAGACCTGCTGACCCTGGGAATTTTGCAGGATATTTTCAAAGATAATATGTCTTTTGGGGTTCAATGGGAAGAGGAGGGAAGAGATACTTCAGTGCACAGATTTCAAAAGGGTCTGGAACAAGATCAGCTAACTGTATTTTGTTTTCGGACACATTTACCCATTTCTAATAACTTATTGAAAACTCAAAAGTGTCTTGAACTTTGCTATATTTTCGCATGCTCATTTGTTCCATGGCTGGCTTGTGTGCATCCAAAGCAATGACGCCTGTTCCAGGTGGTTTCTGGTAAGGCAGAGCTGTATGATTCCTTGGAATCATAACATGAGTCTGGTATGAGTCTTGTCATGATGTGTCCCTGTCTATGGAATATGAGAAATATCTTCATTATTTTTCATCAGACAATCCCATGGAAAATTAAGTTCACGTGGTGAAACTGCAGAAGAGTGATGTGACATTCCAGGGACTGTTGTCCATGCAGTGCCTGTTGGATTGGTCTGTCACCCAGGGATAGAAATGCATCACTGGCTTCTCTGTGATTAACCATCACTGGAGGTGTCTGGGAAACCTGCATGTGCTGGTTTGGAGGCAGGATGAAGGGAAGGAAGGCTTGGGGATCTTATCAGAAATCACACCACTAATGTCATCAGCATTTCTTAGGAGGGTTACATTATAACTCAACCTTACAACTGGGAATTTGTACCTATGCCAGCCATCCCAGGGGGTGCAGATTTTAAATGCACACACATTTCATTCTGCATGACAACACCTTGAAAACGTAGGTTAGTTAAGACAAACCGCCGTCAATTAAGTTTATTGGATGATGTCAGTGATGTAGGTGATATATATGTACATAATCATGGATTTAGAAAAAGGCCCACTCATCTTTGGATCTGCAAACAGTTTGTCAATAACAGGAGAAAATTTACTGTGACAGTCAGTGGGATCTTGCAATATGCAAAATGGATTTAATTATCAGCATGAGAAATCACTTCATGAAGAATAAGGATTTTGATTTGTATTTTTATTCTTTGTTTTCGAGAAATGCCATCTGCCAATGACAGAATTATTTTCATAGCCAATTCCTATGGATTTACTAGACAGAGACCCATGTATTGCCCTTCAGCTGGAGCTGAATGTGGTCCCTAGCAAGGTGCACACAGAAGCAGTCATGCCTGGTCAGATAGACTTTAATTATAATCTGACACTAGGTAGTTTAATTTTCCCTGGTGCTATTTTTTGCCAATGGTTGATGACATTGCTAATAGCTGGCACTGAATTTTCATAGCATTTTATTTAATTGCAAGCTGTGAGCAGTCACAACCAATAGTAAAGGAATGAAGACTTCAGACACCATCCCCAAATTATGCCTATGTACTGGCTTTGGTAATGCAGTTTTGTGTTTTCAAACAGAATAATTAAATTGTTATCTTCGAATTCTGAAAATTATTCCTCTTAGATCTCAGTGTATAATTCCTTCTATTCTGGACTACAAATATATTTGTGACTTTGTCACCTCACGTGTCTTCGGGACCATAAGCATTCAGTCAGCTCAAATTAAAGCCAAAAATATTGCACTGCAATTCTTGTCTTCCACAGCCTCTCAGTGAGACCAATGAGTTTTAGGGACAAAAAAATGACACTGGGTCTCAAAAAAGAATATAATTCAAATTCCTTCCAAACTCATTGAATAGATTTTAATGTGGCTTAAATATGTATTAAGTATTATAAGGGCTATATAATAATTTTAAGTAATACAATTTGTAATTATTAGAATATTTATTCTTATCATTATTACTAGTAATTACAATACTAAAACCAAAAGCAATGAACTTGGTCCAGATACAGGATTTGCAGTGCAAGCCTTTGAGTATAATGGTGAAGTGTCCATTTACTTCTATATTTTGAAATAAGGCACCAGGTTTCCTGACTCAGTTGAGTTGGTTAGAGCGCAGGAGTTAGCCCTTCAGGTTTCTCTTTTCCACTACTTCTGTTCTTACTCTTGGCAGGGTGGGGGAAGGCAACCTCAGTGTGTTGGGGATTATCTAAGAGCTCAGGTGTTGTGCTGAAGTGTGCTCTCTAGGACTGATTTCATATTTGATCACTCTCTCAAGATGGGTTTCAAATCCAATATTGATGCATTTTTTTCCTCAGGACTGTAAGTTGTTTGACAATTCCTAGGAGCTACTCTTGTGAAAGCTTAACCCACTCTTTGCTATACAAAGTAAACAGTTACAATAACAACTTCAGCAATTTCCAAATCCCTGCTCATAGTTTATGAAGTTAATACAAACTGAGTGCTGCCCCATTCTCCTGCAGGCTGTTTATGCTGGATTTGTGTTTTAGATTTTGCATATTGGATTTTGAAGCAGTGTCCATGTTGTTAGTAAGACTGACCACCTCCTCTTCAGTGTGTTACAATTCCTTTACTATTTGTTTTAATGCCCTCTCCATCAGCTTGACTTACTCAAGTCTGTGCTTGGATTTGGCTAATGGTAAATTGATCCAAATGAAATTAAATTGGAGAAATCCCCTTGCTTATGAAAAAAAGATCTATGTGAATTTGGCTGGACTGATGGGTTCTCAAATCCTGGACTTTTCTTGCAACCACTTCTTTCAGAATGTCATCCCAATCTACCAAATCAGATCTTAAATTATTTCCTTTGCTTCTGACCCAATGACTTTTTGAGTTTATTTTTGTTTTTCCAGTTGTTTTGCTTCTTGCCCAGCAGTCATGTTCCAGCTATAGCCTCATTCACAGGGCAAAGGTGGTTAATATTACATGTACTACACACTTCTTTCATTGAGGCAACTGTAATTTGCACTGATAATGCTTATTTTTGCACAAAGTAATTTGTATTCTTGCGGGGTTTTTTTTCAATACTGATAAAGAAAGGAGCTTCAATGTCTCAGATGTGTGTTTTGACATGTGTTTTCTTACAAAGTGATCTGTGGTTCAGAAACAGGTTATCCTCGTGGGTCAAGAGCTGTTGCTTTAACTAGTGCTCATGCCTTGTATTCATGAGAGTCTGTAATTGATTCCCATCTCTTTTATGGAATAGTCCTATTTTCTCTCTGAATAGATGCTTCTGGTTATTTTAAAGGCAGCATTCGTCTCAATCAGCTCATTGTTGCTTTTTTACTACTGTCACACCAGAAGGAGCCCCATCAGCCTCCTCTTCCTGTCTTCAAATCATAGCATTCAAATACTAATTTTTCTGACAGGTTAGATCTCCAGACTCATTGAAGACCTTCTCTGCAACAGCAAGAAAAGTACCAGAGGTTTTAAGATAAAATACTAAAAGGTGGTAATTGTGCTTTCAGGTGTCTTTGATATAGGCACAATTTTAGGGGACGAAGCTGATGATTAACCAAGCTGAGGGATTTCTAGAGGATTTACCTAATGACAAGGTATCATGCTGCAGCCTTAGAGCTAAATGTTGTTCAATTGCAGAATCAAAGGATAATGGAAAAAATTAAGTGCAAATTGAGTAAAATGAGAGAAAGTCAATGTTTGTAACCTGCCATGGAGAGGGCATTCAGTTTCTGTTCTTCTGTTGCATTTTGGAAATCTATAGTTACCTGGGCTTCCTGCCCACAGGATCCATAGGTGAATAAAACTGTGTGTGGGGAATAAAAATGGCCAGGTCACATCAAGGAGGTGTGGTTTCTCCCTCATTGAAGCATCTCTAAATACTACCAAAAAAAAAAAATCAATATTGGTTATTTATTTTGACTGTTTCCTACCAAAGAAGAAATTAAATGTTTCTTTGGCCACCTCTCTCTGCAGTCACCTATTTTTTAGCACTTTCTTTTAAGCTTAAGGGGCAATTTGTTGCATAAAGTCTTACTTAATGGGAATAGATACAGGCACAACCTGGCACTAAAACAAGCCTCTTTCAACAACATTTGAAAGAGAACAGGAACGTCTTAAGTTTTCTATTTTGTCTCATCCTAACATGTAACTCCATAATAGAGAAGACTGGGAGCAAAAGGAATGAGAAACCATAGCCAGGAAACCTGAAGTCCCATGGAAATTTCTACCTGTCTAAGGCAGCTGCCTAGGATGAGGTTTGCAAACCTTTTGTACAAGTCTAGACTCAATTTCCAGTAAATTTCAAGTAAAACCTGGCCTGATTTATCATTTCAAATCAAAATCAGGTGGGATTTCATGTGATTGCAGGTTAGATCCATTGGCCTCCCAAGGGTTTTCCTCCCTGAGCTGAGGCAATCAAAGCTGCTGATTTTTTTTTCCATGGGCTCCTGCAAATTAACACTGGCAAGGTTTATATGAGGACAAGGTTTTGGTGTGGTTGGGGGGCAAATTTCCCTAGAGCAATGTTGTGTGACAACCAAGTGCTCTCCCACACTGTGGGGCCTCAGCCCCAAAGCTGGTGTGATATCCAGGGCTTGTGTTATATCCTAGATTGATATAATCTTTGAAAGGTCCTTAAATCTGATATAACTGCAGTTAAATTCTTCCATGGTGTGTATGCCATAATCCTGTCATAATTGCCAACACGTGTTGATAGCACTATACATAAGGCACATAAAGAGCATAAAATGAATGCTCCAATAGATCTTTTTCCCTTCATATTGGCCTGATAAAGTAACAGGCAATTAGGAATAGTTGGACATTTCTTTGGATTTTACCATTTAATTAAGATACTCCTATCAAAAAGCCACAGCCCACCAGCATACACACCAAATCCTCAGGTTGTCATTGCCTCTCTTCCCAAGCTCCTCCATTTCTTTGGAGTTTGGCTTACAGTTTTGATACTGAGTTTAGTTTTTAAGACATTTTTAAAAAATTTAGTGGCATTTTGTGGTACTAGTTTTAGTGCAGAGATAAACAAGTGAGTCATACACTTCTGTGTTAAAACAAAACGATGCCCTATATAATGGTATTTACCATATCATCAAAGTGGAAAGGTGGAGAGGTGGGAATGGGTTTGATCTGGTTAGGGAGCAGAAGAGGAACAGGGAGGGGTGAACTGAATATCCACTGAAAATACTTCTCTGACCTGATAGTACAATTTCATCTTCTGAGTAGACTAATTCATGAAGGGCCCAATTCGACCTTTATTTTACTTACAGTGGTGTCATAAAACATACATTCAAAGGGACAGACAGGATATATGGGCCATTCTTTAAAAATCTATAAGAATCATTAAAAAATGGAGTTAAAATATTCATCTGCCCATGAATGGCATACAGAGACATTAAGCCTTTGATAGCTTTAGGCTTCTCAACAGAGAAACAGGGATTAAAATAGATTTCATAAATAAACAAATAAATTATCTCCATAATGTCTCTACACTAATGTGTGCAGACCCAATTGGACTGTTCAGCACTAGAAATATGTATCTTGAAAGGCATTGATGCTCCAGCAGAATCCAAGTTGGGGTAAATGCTTTTTGTGAAGATTAAGTTTTATATAAGAAATACAATAAGTGCCAGACTATAACACAATCACTTTATCTTTCCTGCAATGGGACAGCTACCGTAGACTTTAAACAGCTCTGGCAACCTGTTCCAGCATGTTTGCCCATGGTTTTATGGGGTTGACTGTCACAAACCTTCCAAACACTTCAAAAGATACAGCTTCACCTTGGTACTCCCTGTCCCAGAAAAGGGTTACAAGCTGACTTTATCAAGCTCATGCTATTTCTGATACGCTGTCTTAGAGTTCCTCAGACACAATTCAGAGCTGGGTAATTGTTTTATGGGTTACTTAGCAAATCCAGACATATTTATTTAGCATAAATAAGCTGATAAATGAATACTGCTGAGATGGTACCAGCGTTCTGTGCATACCCTTAGTTCAGCGCTTTACTACATAATCTCTGATAGAATAAGAAGGATTTTTGACATCACACTGTATGTTTAAACACACATCCTACATCACTCCTTGAATTTCTTAAAATAATTAGTTGGTTTCAATTAATAGTTTTAATAAATGTTCTTCAAGTGCCAATTGATGTGTAAACAATGCTAAATGATGTGACATAAAATGTAGGAGCTCAGTTGAGAGACGATGTGTGTCTGCTCTCAGCATTTGCTTGGTAGGTAATGCCAGCAAGTTGGATGTACCTTTTCTAGACTTTGATAATCCATAAATCTATTGGGCAAGATAAGTTTCATAATTAACCTTTAATCTTTTAGAAGCAAGTTGGCTGGAATCTATTTACTTTAACAAGCTTGTTCACCGATAATGCATGATTTTTAAATTTCCTTTTGTGCATTCCTTAGCTAAAGAAAAACACAGCTGCGCCCGAGACAAATTCTATTTATTTTCTCGTTAAGAAAAGTACAAGAAGATAGTATCATTGGAAAGCTAATAATAAAGAACTACTAAAGAACGCCCTTCGTTTGTTTGCTCTGCCACTTTACGAAGGCTTTCCAAACAATCTTTTCAGCTGTATTAGTAAGGAAAGATATCTTAAAAGTCAAAGGAAGACAAAGTTAATGCATTTATAGAAGTACCATTTCAGATAACATTTTACCTGAGTGTTTAGACTAGTTAAATATTAGAAAGGTACAGATAATAGTGTTGTTTGTATTCATAAATGTGGAAAGTTGCATTTTTCAGGGCAGTGAAGTGCAAGGCATATCAAAGATTTATCATCCTGGAATGTGTGGGGAGCTGCATGTCCATCCACACTGGGAGGCTGCAAGGTGCTCCCTCCTGTGCTCACTCACCACAACCCAGTGAAGAACGTGAATGCTTTGGTTTGTATTTGTAAATCCCTTTCTCCTCAGTTTTCTCTCCATAGTTAAGTACTGTGAATTAGGAAAAACACTTGATACCAACCTGCCTGTACCCAGTGAAACTACACAAGTGCCGGGGGAAGGAGATTCATGGATTCATCAAGGAAAGTGAGATCAGGCAAAAGTCTGGTCATTTTTGGGGCCTTCTGCAAACCCCATTTGTAGAATAACACCTTCTGTCCTGCAAAGAAAAGAGAAAATGAATGTTCACAAAGCACCCTGGGGCCTGGAAACAGACAGCATGCAAACACCCTGTCAGGCACAGGCAGTCACACATACATGTCCAGGAATGACACTGACAGTCCAGCCCAAACACAAGCTGTGTATGGCGGAGTGAGATGGAGGAGACATGGCCTGCACCCACATGTATAAAATTGAGCATCTCTGGCATTACCATTCTCTCTCTGCTCATTCAAATCTGAGGATGATCCTCAGCCCTGCAGAGCTTACCAATGGAAACAGCCTACATGCACACTTCTTACAGAGGGATGCAGCAATCCTTCCAGCAACCCCAGTCACTCTTTTTAGTCTTGTTACCATCCTCACAGTGAAATCTTCAAATATATGTGTTGAAATGATCTGACAATAATGGCACAGGCTAAAATATGATGTCGTTTTGACTGAATGTGGTTTAAACTGCCATCTGCTGGCTTGTACTTTTCAGGGCCAATATTAAAAACAATGTTCCCTCTTACAGTAACCCTCATTCATATGAAAGTAAAGCAGGCTGAGTAATGCCTTCCCTCCTGCAATGCATAGCTGAAAATTGCACCGAGGAATGCAAATGTTGCCAAGTGCAAAGACAAATCCCACTGCTTGTAGGTAAATTCCTTAGGGATGTTTTTGTTCAATTTACATCTAGAGGAGAAGTTTAGTTGCAAATGCATGTGTGCAACTTCCTCTGAAGTAAATGAGGTATGCACATATGTGTGGTGAGCTCAGACAGTTGCTTACATGTTGTCTATAAAAGCAGCTTCCTGGAATACTACCTGGGATTTTGGCCAGAGCAAGGACCAAAGATGGCCCAAGTCATTCTATTCAAAGTTACATAATTTTCTTCTTTTTTTTTTCTCTGTTCTTTCCCCAGACTGTGAGAGAAAAGCCAACTATGTGGCTTGAAATTTGGCAGTTACTTGTAAAGGAGGAGTTTAATACCTATGGCTGCTTTGAATTATTTTCCCATTATTTTTCTTTTCAAGCTTTTGAAATATCAGGGCATCACTTGTTGCTCAGAGGCATTGGCAGGATCTCTGGAGGACATGACTAGTGATGGGGTGATGTGCAGGACCATGACGTGAGCTCTAGCTGACTGTCCCGCTTGGGAATGGAACAGGATGCTCAGCTGGAGGGTGAAAGGACTCAGTAACAGGGGATGTAACTGCCTTGTGTCTTTCTGCTCTGGCAAAAAAATCCCTAAGTAGAGAAAGAAAGAGCAGGGAACATAGGTTTTGTGTAATGTCAGTATTTTTGTGTTAAAAGCAACCAAACTTTCTTCTTCAGGTTTAGGGAACACTGTGTATCCTTGAAAGAGATAGCAAGGGGAAGGATGAGCATTGACCTAAGAGGCAAGATGGGCCAGATCTGCAAACAACACCAAGGATGTAATTTTCAGAGTCCTCCACCAAGCCTGCGAGCCCTTGGAAGACCTTGCCATGTTTATTATAGAATCATAGAATGGTTGGGCTTGGAAGGGCCCTTAAAGATCATTTAGTTCCAATTCCCTGCCACGGGCAGGGACACCTTTCACTAGACCATGTTGCTCAAAACCCCATCCAGCCTGGCCTTGAACACTTTCAGGGATCGGGCATCCACAGCTTCTCTGGGCAACCTGCGTGTCTCAGCACCCTCACAGTAAAGATTTTTTCCTATTCATGGCAACGAAGTGAGCTCACAGGATGGTGGGCCAATGCAGGTACAACCTGCATCTCAGTTAATGTCTTATCCCTTTTTCCATCAGCATGTGCAGGGTTGTCCCACACCCCAACATGCCATCATGTGCTACATGGGCACCTCCAAGGAGCTTGGACCATGAGAAACCAGGACCGGCACTGTTGGCTTCTTGCACATGTTGTTTGGCACAGTCAGGACAATCCAAGAGGATTATAAATCACCTTTCACCTGGGGGATCCAAGGCACTTTGCAAATGCTGAGTCATTAATTCCCCCAAGTGCCCCTTTGAAGCTGACAGGTATTGGGGGAGCAAAAGAGAGAGCAGTGGCAGCTGTGCAGCAACTGTGGCAGAGGAATGCAGTGACGACATCCATGACATGACTAATTTATTTAGCAAACTGAGTTTAGCATGGTAATGAGGATGTATTTGCCATCATCCCATCATTCATCAGATTTATGAGGCTCTTTAGGCAATGAGCACTTCTGTGACTAAGTTTAGTTTGATTTGTTTAATTAATTCCTCTAATTCATTTTGACTGAAGAAAACCCCATAAGATTGTTTGGCAGATTAGAGGGACTTCAGTGTTATAATTGTGTGTATATCTACTTATGTGTATCTATTTATCCATAGAGAGATGTGTGGCTAGAGGCATCTATGACTATAAACTGGATTAAGGTTTTATACTTTAAATTAAATTACTATGTATATATTTCTTGCTTTTGGCTCGATAAATTTCAGCATACATTGTCTAATCTAGATAATTTCAAGTCAAGCTGTAGCTTTTTTGTTAGCATTCCTGTTCTTTCAGGGATATGATTCACCAGCCACAAGACTTTTATGTCCCATGAAGAGGAAATGACAATGTTGTTCCTAGTACCAGGAACACCACGTTGCAGAGTTGTGGCATCACTGTGTACCTGAGGCCAAAGAGGCCTCTGGGACCCTCAGTCTTTGAGGGTGGGAGATTGTTCTTGGGTCTGCCCCCTCTCATTTTGAAAACATTTCTCCAAATACCTACCTGATGGTGAGACAAACCTGTATCTGTGGCCTCCTTCTTATTGCTGGGCAGCTCAGAGGAGCATCCTGGTCCCCTGTGGACTCTCCCAGGAGGAAGCTGGAGGCAGGATGTGCCCCTTGCTTGCTGGACACCAAGGACATGACAGTATAATTATAGTAAACATTGAAAGCAGCAGAGAGAGGATGGTAAAGTCATGCCCTCCCCACAACACCCTTCCCACTGGTGCATTTTTCCATCCCTTCTTCATTTCTGCGACCACTGGTGCACTAGGGGTGCACTCAGTTTCCCAGTGTGACTACAGCTCCCAGCAGCCTCTTTCATCCAGATTTGAGTAGTTAATTAGGTATAAGATGATATTGAAGCAGAAGGATTTTTAACATGCTTTGGCATTTTAAGGCTGAATACACACCTGTAGTTGCTTCACATATTTAGCCAATAAGAAGTTGCTTTTCTACTTTGGTGTTCAGGACTGAATTTTGTTTCCCCCCTCCCCCGCCACACTTATTTTCTTATTTTGCTCTTCCCCCTTATTTTTTAACCCAGCATATCCCTAAATACAAAATCTGGTGCTCAGGAGCATTGTGTGAACTTACAACAAGCCTCTGATGTTGTGGAATCCAGAACCAAGAAGTGGATTGTGCCAATCCACAAATGTAATTTTATTTCAAGTGTGATTAATATTGCTAATATTTGTCCTTTGTCTCTGGAGCTGTAGGATACTGCCTGTGAGAGAGCAGGGCTTGGTTGTACTGGGTTTACACCAGGTGCCAGCACCAGCAGCCTGAGTTTGTGCTACTGCTGGTCACATGCAGTGGAAGATTCTGCACACCTCAGGCAGAAATGAGGGCTGAACTTGTTGGTTGCTATACAAAATCCTATGCCCTTAGAGTTCACCATTTCTGCCATGCCTCTTTTTTAAAGTAAGTTTGAAAGCTTTGCATGTGAATTATTATTGAATTCACCCCCAGCAAAGGTGTACCATGGGAAATGAAAGCACAGTCATGGTGAAAAATCATCACCCTGACTTTTCTCTGATGCTGAATATTTGAACAAAGACAGGAAAAAAATATTCTACCCCCAGTCTCCTGTGCTGGTTTAAATTAATCATGTGCTTATACACCTTTTGGGTTTGTCTTCTCAGCAACCAGCCTCCATCTGCAGTGTTGAAATGTTTCACCTGTTCCAAATCACTCAGATATAATTGGGGAAAGTACAGCTGAAAAGTCATGCCAAGACCTCTCTGCAGCCCGTGGATTCACCTGGCCACTGCCTGTGGCAGCAGTGCAGATGCACAGTGCTGGTTTTACAGGCAAATCTGTTCATGTGGGTTCAGGGGAACTCAAAAAACAAATTCTGGTCAGGCTCAGATAGTTGGTAGCTCCTTTAACAGCAGATTTCTACCCTGCTCACAGCCTTTAGCTGAGGAAGCATATGGAGCCTGATAAAGAAATCAGTCTCCAAGCTATGCAGGATGCTCTAGCAGGCAGCCAACAGTGAGGAGTTCGACATATAATTTTCACATATTTAACCAAGAACAATGACACTATTTGCAACCAACAGGCACAGCCAACATTTATTTGCAGGAGTGCCAATGCGTGTTCCCTAGTGGGTAATTGGAAAATGAGAACAACCTGTCAAAGATTAGTCCAATTTCTAAAGCAAGCACAAGACAGTCTGATTTTGTTTATGAAAAGGAGGCATCTAATTACAACTCAGATTTGGGTTTCAAAGTCAGTTATTTAGAGCTTTCGACTTGTATGTACACAGTCATTATCGGAGTGAGGTTACAAAGCATGGCAAATTCCAGTCAAGGTGGGTTAATTCCACAAGAGCCAAGTACAGCATCTCCCAGGCTGATGTCTATCTCCCCCTAACATCAACACTGGCTTTACAGAAAGCAGCTGCTAATAGTGGTAGGTTTGAAGACTGGTAAAAATGGTTTTCATTACCACGTTTATTTTATGAGATACATAGTATATTCTGGTGAGGGCTTCTGGTAGTAAATCTTCAGGTTTTGGCTTGGTTTGTTTCTTTGTCTGCTGTGATAAGACTCGAGGAGAAAGCATGTCCCTGGGTCTCGCAGAGGAATGGGGAAAGATGAGACAGCTCAGGGATGGGGAGCAGAGCAGGAGTTTGTCCTTAGCAGCATTTGTAACCCAAATCTGACCCCTCCTGAGATTTTAGCATGGATTTACGTCCATAAACCGACATTGGCAGTGGAGTTTTGTGGTTAGAAGCCAAGTGAAAATTCAATCCTGCCCTGGAAATACTCGGTCAACTGCTGCTTAGTGTTGCACGTGTCTGTGGGTGACACAAGCTTGCTGTAATGGACACCTCTTGTCATCACACTGATTTTGGTGGCTGATGACACCACATCACTTCTAGTAGTGGACCAGCAGTGAAGATGAAGCTTTTATGACCTAGAGAATGAAAACATGTTGTTTTTGTGTTATTTGATACTCTCCTGTACATTTAGGATAATGCTAGGTGAAGGTTGTGTGTCCCTTGCATGTCTGAAGGGGAGCCCTTCCATTTGCTGATGATGCACTTGGGATTTTTACCTGGTGCTTGTCAGTGTGTAGCTGCATGGAGGGTCATACATCTGCTCAGAGATGCCTTTTTATTAAGGTACTTTTCTGGTTTTCTTCTCAAACCTTTACGGAAAGTAAAAAGGGTTGATAGAATGGCCATAGGGAACACACCTCCCTTGCCATGAATTGACTGATGCCATCCTCAGCAGGGTGATAGCGGCAGTCCTCCCTAATACTCCAGATCCTTACAGGATCCAAAAATTTTGTGTGAAAAGCAGTTTTTTCTTCAGGACACTTCAACTGTGTTGATATTTTGGCACAAAGTGACTCACAAGCCCTCAGCAAAGGAGGTGCTGGTGCCAGGTGGGTGCTGCTCTAAGTCATATAACAAGCCATGATATGTTGTGAACAGAAATTGGAGAGACCCTATCTGGGCAGGAGGAGCTAGAAATGCATCTCTTTTCCACTGAAATGGGAGATCCCATTAAAAAAAAAGAAAAAGTGGAGGTATTTGCTTTCCATGTCTAAACCTCAGGTTCCTCTTTATCTTTATGCACGGTATGAAAACCTCGGAATGATTGAAATGTAGGAGACTTTCTTGGGCAGTAATTTGTGAGGAAGAAAGTCTTCCCTTGCAGGGATGGCCCTGGGAGAGCAGCACTGCTGAAATTCCCGAAAGGTGGTAACTTGCAGACACAGAATGGCTATCCACATCACTGGAGGTGGCCATGGCTTTGGCTGGAGTTGGTCATTTTGAAGAGGCTTCTGTCTGGAAAGAGAGGGAAATATTAGAGGAGAAGTGCTGAATACAAACTTCTGTTTCTCATCTTACTTATTGCATTGTTATTATTAAAGGCACCCAAGGTTGTCACAAAATCCTGCCCCTGAAAGGCTAGTCCAGCACTGGGAGTGTTGTTCCCTTCACACAGTGCTGTTCGAATCATATCAAAGGCCAGTGCAAAGGAATGTGAGATTCCACCTTTGTAGGACAGGCGACCTCCACAAATTTTCCAGTGTGACAGCAGGAAAATGATTTTACTTTTACTGTATGTTCTATTTTGCCACAGCATTTGTGCACAAGCTGTGATGCCCTCAACTTGCCAAAGGAGCTTTGCTCTGCCTCTTCCAGAGAAGCCAGTGGCCTCAGCTCAGCCAGCTGTGAGTGAAGGGAGAGAACTGACATGTCTCAGCCCCCTCATCTGTGGATGGTGGGAGATTTCCCTACCCACATCCCTGTTCTGGGCTGAGACAGCACTGCAACCAGGCTGCTCCCTGCAGAGCCAAACCTATCATCTCGGTGAAACATCTCCTCCTGTCAGAGCCAGCCCCAGCACTTGGAATCTATGTGCTTGTCACCAGAGTTTTTGCACATAACAATACGATGCATTGCAACTGTGTTATAAGAACCATAAAAAATCCTGGCATGCATAACACATTCACTTCATATAAATATTTCCAAAAAAACTCAGTGATTGAAGACTCAAATCATATCGTAATGCAGTCTTGTTTATTCCATAACATTATTTTTATTGCAGGATGACTTATACATAACCTTGAATTTCAAGTTCAGTAGAACAGACAAAGTATTTGTTTAGAGGGCAGGACGATTAAAACCATTTTTTTTCCCTGTTTGAATTGGATAAAATTGTAATATATCCTTTACGTCACAGTAGCACCCTAGTGGTTATCATATTGCATTAGCTACATGAGTTTTCAGTGAACATTATACAGTATATACTACTTTCAGTAAATAGACCAGTCATGCTCACAGTTACATGGAAAACTCCAGGAAATGTGTGATGACATTCCCTGCAGGTTAGTAATTCTACCCACTATTTATATTGGTTTGATTTGAGCTTTAAAATAATCTGGCGAAATTAGATAAGGCTCAAAATTCTGCAAAACCTTTATTTCAGACAACTCTAAAAATACTTTAGGCTAAACATTTGGGATTTACTAAATTCTAACATCAAGAGAGTCCTCCTTATACCTTTGATACAACAGAGTAAAAAATCCTCCAGACTCTGAGTAACATAATTGCTCATTTTGAATTTTTTTTTTTTACATTCTTATGCACCATTAAAAATAATATGACCTTAAGTGTAGAGTTAAATTTGTTTTTCAAGTGGGTTGGAAAGGGAAGTTCTTCTCTGGTACCAAATCCTTACTAATCCCTCACTATGTGCTCTTTGCATCTGCATTTCCATCATAACATACAGCAACATTTGTGCTTCAGCCCATCTTTAGTGAGTGACCACCTGCCCCAAGTAACCATTACAGATGGTATTAAATAACCACTTCTCCAGCATGACCAGAGACCACCCAGCATTTGCGTAGCAACTTCTCAGCTTCAGGTTTTATTGCCCACACAATGTGTGCAGGCAGCTCCCTGTGATCCCAGGGGATCCACCTGTGGCACCCACAGGCATCAGCCCAAATAGTCCCAGATCAGAGTCTGTGCACAGGATACAGGCACTTTGCATTATTCAGTGTATTCACCAGAGATTTTACACTAGGCAACTGTTATAGAACACTGTGCACTTAACACATGTCTGAGCATGTCCATCCTGATTTTGCAGAGCTCTTAAGTATCTGCTCAAATTGATGCATATACTTAAGCTTATCCCTGTAGAGTTAAGCATGAAAAGTATGTATTTAACCTTAAACATATGCTTAAATGTTTTACTGAATGAAGACCATAAGGCCTAATCCAGCAATCATTTAAACCAGTATCCCATTATTTCAGTGGCTGTGTCCATTCACTGTATGAGTACTGTAGACAGATGGAAAAAGGGAACAGATATATCAGTATTTCGCTGATATGCAGCCCTTTATATGCAAACCCCTTACTACTTGAAATATTCTGCTCAAGCTATTTTTAAATGAACAGGCAGTATCATTTTTTTTTCTATATTGCTTGATATTCCTGCATCTTTTTTCAGTTTTTCTTGTGTCTCTTACTCTGCGTGGCCTCTGCATTCCTTCAAACAGCATCTCAGTTCTCTTTAATAAAAAAACCTGTCTCGCTGGGGAAGAAGTCCTGTGATGTCTCATGGTGTGTGGTTTACTGACAACACCAGCTGAAGCAGGTGACTTTCCAACTGGAAAAAAGATGAGGAAAACCCTGATGGTAATTTCTGCCTCTGTGCAAAACTGAGTTCCTCTGCCTGCCTGAAGGCTGCAGTGGGCACATGTGGGGATTTCAGTTTGCCAGGGCACTTCTTGAGTCTTACGTGCTGTGACCTGTGAATATTTTTATGGATACATACTTTTCCTTACTGATGGATGCCTTTGTCTTCCCCGTCCCTGCTGCCCTCAGCCTGGGGAGAGGTCCAACACCCCAAGTGCTTCTGCACATCCCTGCCAGCTCCTTGTGCAATCCTGGGCATGTGGAGCCCCCTGCACATGGATAACCTCATAGGCACCAGCTTAAATATAGAAGAAAAGGCTCAGTTCATGTCCAGCTGAAAAACCATCCATCCCATGTCTCGGGTAACACCAGTAGCAGATCTCAAGAAAAATTACTTAGGGATTAGGTGAAGTTGGAGTGATCCTTCCTTTGAGATACTATTTTTCTTTCCAGTGATCCAAGACAGAGTTGACACCTTTAATTTCAGCCCTGGGTGGACTTTATGTTCATTAACTTGTCTAATTGTGCTTTTTGCTGATTTCTACTTCACGTTGTGCCCTAGTGCACTCCTGAGCTGCAATTACTAATCCAGATGTATTTGCTGTGGACAGTGCCAGGTCTGTCACTGTGCCACAGCACAGCAACCAGGGCAGTGGCACTCGTCCCTTCTAAACCTTCTCTCATCCTCCCACACAGAGGGTAAAACAGCCTTAAGGGACTTCAGCTGTCTTATAGAAAAAAGTTACTTATATATGTGCCCCTCTCTCAAGTGCTTTGGCACTTAGAGATGAAAGGAAGCTACTCTGTATTATTGTTTGTTTCTTGAACTGATCAGTCAATACTCAGCTACCAACACCCTGTGATTCACAAAACTTGTCTGAAACAGGTAGACTAGAAGAAAAAGAAGGCTTTTTTTGGCTTTTTTTTTCCTCCTCTGTAGTTGTCACCAACAACTGAGTCCCTATTTGAGGGAGGTTGGCAAAATTTCCCTCATTCATGCAAAATGGCCAGAGAGGGATTGTATTTTCGCATGTTTTTAACTTAAATAAAGAAATAAATATTTACCAAGTTGTAAGGTCTATTTAAGGTTATAGGGAATTGGATGAGAACATATACAGCTCTGTATAATTAGAAATTCCTGTTAATTTTCAAACCTCCCAGAGTCTTTCCTTTGCTAAGGGGAGATAAACCACATTTTGTTTAGCTTGACACAGTTGTTCACTCCCAGCTGGGAAGCTGTACTTCACTTTGGGCTGAAGTGGCTTTTTGTGGCTGCGCTGGAAACCCTTTGAAAAGGTTTATAATGGAAATGCTGACAAACAGCATCAAATGTGGCACTAACTGAGCAGTGCTATATTTTCAGCTTTCTAGGAAGTTCATAGATAGTGGGTGGTGAGTTAGACTGCCTGGAAACAGAGTTTTTGCATTCCTGGTTCTTGTATACCTTTGGCGCATGTGTAGAATTTCAAGTTCAAAGGTAGGAGCAGGACCTGTGGTCCTGTCCTGACATGGAGTCTGGCCCCATCCCCAGCCTGGTGCAGTCACTCCGAGAAACAGCACTGCTCCAGCTCGCTCCCCTGACCTGTAAAATCAGGTTCATATTTCTGTGTCTCTCACCTGGTTATTGTAGTGCTGAAGCTCTAGCTTTTACACCAGATCTTTAGAATTTTCCAATGATTAATTTACTGTTTTCTTTCATCAGCTTTCCTTTCATGGCGAGAAACATCTTCATGCTCTTCATTTTCCTTGACTGAATACTTTCTTTTATGTTGTATGTATTTTAGCATAGGACATACCTGCCAATTATTTTATATGCAGATTACCATTGAGCATTTTTTAAACCAAGAAAGAGTAATAGGTGAGTAATAGGGCTAATCTACATATATACATAACTAAATATTTAGAAGGGAGGATGCTGGGTTGTACAGGTGGATATTGGTTAGGATGTACATAGCAGGATGCTTTTACTTTCACTAAAGTCAATAGGTCTTACAGGTTTTAGTAGGAACAGATATGAATTTTTAAAATGCCTCGTGAAGAGTCCAATCCTGCCACCCTTACTCACATGAGAAATCCCATTGATATCACGGAGTCTATTTGCCTGATTAAGGAGTAATTCTGTGAATAAGGATTTGCAGGAAATGGCCTTATCTCTTCTGCATACCACAGATCCTGCTCTCTAAAAGTGTTTGCTGTAAGTGCTTATCGTTTATGTAAGTGCCCTTCAATGGACATTTATATAATGGGGTAAATATTTAAAAAGTTGTGCAGTGCTTTAGCTATGCAGGGCTAAAGGACGTGAGTGCTCCTGGCTGGAGCATCAGGCACCTTTTCCCCAAGTGCCAGGAGTTACAAAAGGGAAACTTGTGACTACAAGGTTTGGGAAACATGGTGCCGTGCAAGAGGGATCTAGATAGTAACGTTTTTTAAGTGGGATTCATTAGGACATAAAATCCATCTCTAGTGAAAACATGAGTACAGTCGACTCAGAAATAATGTAGTTGCCTGATAATAAAAGGTTTGTTGTAACTTGGCTTTCTGGCAAGCTGTCAAGCGAAACTTCAGCCATATAAATAATAGTGTTTCAAAAGGAAATAAAGAGGGAAAAATGTTTTGAGGAGATGGCAAACCCTGAATAGCTTGTCTTTCCCTGGTACATAGATATGCCATTATTTACAACCATTACTGCTAAAATGCATGGCTAAGAGGTTAGTTGTTTGTTTTTGTTTTGTTTTTTTAATTTGAATAAATTCTTTTGCATTGTTTGTTAGTTATCAGCAGAAACTACAGTTACAAAATTAATGAAAACCAAGTGATGCCTTTGAAGAATTTTTAAATGAACCTTAACTGCTGCCTACGGCGACTTGCTCAAAGTGAAGGAAAAAAATAAATAAAATAAAATTAAGGTGAACTAGCCACTGTTACTAAGAGTCAATTGACAGAAGGCATGGGTCATTAATTTTGTGTCCTTTGTTTTGTCAGTTTGTTTTCGTGAGGGCTGGTAGAGAAAGTAAAACCAGTCAAGCTGAAAATTGTCTGCTCTGTAGCTTATTTCCCCTCCCAGCATGCCCTGACCCAGGGGAGCGGCTATGGGGCCGTGGCCCTCCTGCTCCTCCGTGTGCTCCTGCCTGCGCCCCCTGACAGGCAGGGTTTTGTTAATTCTGCCCTAGCTCAGCTTTAATCATGTGCAGGTTCTGTACGTCAGGAGGAATGAAATGTCTTCCCTCATGCACTAACTTCAGTGAGGGAAAAAGATCCCGCAGTGCTTTTGGCCTTAAAGTAAATTCTGACTGAAAGTCAGAAGTCAAAAAAGAGCTGTGACCAAAGGCAAAAAGAAATATATTGCTAATTTTCAAACATCCTTACAATATTCCTGAGCCTTTTTCTCCTCTACCTGTGCATCCTTCTCACCTGCTTCCTTGGGGTGCCAGTGTGGGGCTGGGATGCTTCAGGGTGAGGACCTTGGTGTCCCAGCACCTGGGTGGAATTGCTGCTCTCGCCAACACCCCACGCAACCCTTGTACTCTTTTATATTTACATAAGTCCTGAATATCTTTACTGAATAATCACAGCTATCCAGTTTTATATAAATAGGAGTGGTTTAGCTCTCTGATTGTGGTAGACTCAGAGCTTTTACAGCTGGCACAGACCTCATCCCTGCGTGGTCCATCCACAAGGACACAAGAACAGTTGGTGGGATTCAAAGAAAGCAAATATTACACACTTGCGACCAAGTCTGTAAAATTAGCAATGAAAACACTTTTCTTTCTGTAGTAGAGATGATACAGTGGGTGATAGGTAGTCGTTGGATACATGAGGCAGATGCTCATTGTTTTACTTTTCCACACCAAGTGCACCCACATGGGACCCACCAGCTCTCCAAAATGACCAGTCATTTTTGTGGCTGCCCAACTGAACCCACACAATCTCTCCCCAAGATGTAAAAGATAAATGTGAACCCTTGGTACATGATTATACCAAATTAGCTTATTGCTCTGTGCCTGTAAGGTTTAGATGGATAATTGAATTCCTCTTTGGTTTTGGTTTGAAACAATCTTTTTCATCATTAGGCTGGGTGCCAGAAGTGGGTGTTTGTGGCAAGGGCTGAGGGCCAGTGTGCTCATAAACAGAGAAGTGACATAATGTCTTTGGTGTAATGAGACAGCTTAATGCAAAGCACCACAGGAATGAGGGAGCACAATTCAAGAATGGAAATAAAATGTATGGAAAAATGTGCATTTAGCGCTCTATCAAAAAGACATTAGAAAAAAACCTACCTATTTGATTAAATATTTTTGGGACGAGTTGTATTGTGAAAAATGATTACTTTAGGTCCGTTATCTTAACATTCATTGGAAATAAATTGCAATTAATTGAGTAGCCTTTAAACCAATAGTTAAAATTGACTTTGACACATGCCAAAACCTCACAGATTTGGCATTATCTTCTAGATGCTCGATGTTGATGGGAATGTGCTAAAAAGGTCCTTCTTCCTGTTGAGAGATCACTAATCTTTTTTTGTTGTATAATTTAGTTATTGGTGTTGCTTAATATTTGTTTTTAAGAGACCAAAGGAGTTTGCTGAATCACTTTCATGGTTCATTAAAGCAAAAGCTGTAGCTTCTGTTCTGACTGCCCAGATAACATTTTCAGATAAACACAATTTCCTGGAGTTTGTGCTTTTTTTTGTGGGTTTTGTTTTGTTTTCTCCTAGGTCAAGCCCAGAACCTTTACCTTACGAAACACATTACACTCTCAAAATATTCTATGTTAAGTGTGTGTTGTTGCTTGCTATCTATAAATCAGATGCAAAGTCTTAATGCCCGGGAATGTTCCGTTAATTCTAAAAAGAAACATTCACTTTTATATAGGAAAAAAGTCTTGGCAGACAAGTTGGAAGTACCAGATGGAATAGGTTGTGCCACACAGATTATAAGATTTCCCCCCCTTGTCCCTTCTTATTGATGTCTTAAATTGAACATGTTCCATCTGTCTGCTCTCAATAATGAATAGTTACTTTTTTTTTATTGTGAAGGTAACAAATTCCATATAGAATAAATTAATTCAAGCATGTAATGAAATGTTCTAGGAGTGTGTTGTTGGAATTATGTGTAGAAATCTAATATAGTTTGTAAACTGCAGCAGGTAAGACTAGTGGCAGAATTGACAGCAACTCAGGGAAGGGCAGCCAAAAATTGCTATTAAAAATGATGCCAGGAGAAGTTTGCAGCAAGAACTTCAAGATCCCACAGGATGAGAAATTCAGTTGCACCACAAGTGTTTATTCTATTTAATAGTGCTTGGATACAGGGCTTTTAGTCATGTCAGGTCCTCTTCCAGCATGAAGGGTCTGTAAGTAGGTAGAAATGTGGTGATTCACCTGTATCAAGGCCCCTTATGCTGCTGGAAGGAAACGGAACATAATGTCCATTAGGCTCCAGATCCCCTCGGCATCTCCTGAAGAGGATGAACATTGTGCTGTTAGACCAAAAGCATTTTTAATTTCTCCTCACTGGAAAAAGTCCAAAAGATATAAACTTAAAGCAAACTCAAGTGCTTTGTACACTGAAGCAAAAACAAAGTTACCTCTTAATGCAGTGATGAGTTGCTGGGTTTCAGACTGATATGTTTGGTTTGAGATAATTCCCTGCCCCTGCTCAAGAGTGCATTTTCTTTTCTCTTCTTTATTCTGTAGTGGCTTGAGATAAAGGCATTGTGCCTTTTTTGCACATGTTTCTATAAATAGAGAATTAAATGCTGAGCTTTAAATGCTAAAACAGGCACATTTTGCTGTTAAAAGTTGATTTTATTTTCATCTGAATACACAAATATATGTTTTTTTGTTCTTGTATCAATGAATTTTAAAAGGTTGGCTCTTTAAACTTTTGGGAACAGTTGGTTTTGATTTTGGATGTAATAATCTTTTCTTTCTGTGACAAGGGTTTTTATCTGGAATTGGAAATTACTCTTTCTTTACTTACAGATAATTGATGCAGACCGAACTTGTTAAAGTCAAAACAAACAACTCAGTTCTTTATTACGTGCTTATGTGCTTAGTCACTGACTTTATATTAGATTCTGCAAATGGTACAATTTATGCAGTGACATGTCGGAGACTTAATGTTGTAATGTTCCTGTTCCTAATGGAGAATTAAGAACCTGGAGAAGCTCGGAGGTTCACATGCGCGGAATCCCCACTGCTTGAGTGCAGAGGTCTCACAAAAATTTAGTAAGTGAGAAGGAGAACAAAGATCCTTAGTTGGGGAAAAAAAATTGGATAGCCTGTGGCTGAGAAGCTGATTGGGACAGGTAGGCACAGTGGGGCGCGGGATAATGAGGCACATGGCAAATGTGATGCACAGATGTGAAGCCAACTGTAGCTTTGGTTCCAGGAGCCGCGCATGCCACAGCACTGCGCCTCGGGGCTATGTCTACACCAGAACATTTGGAGCAGTAAACGACGGGCAACATTAGGTTCAAATTAATCTATTACTCCAGAGCTGTGAAATGTTGGTTGCTTGTTGCGGAATTACATTGCCTCTGGGTGAAATGTTTTAGGGAGATTTTAATGCATGCTCATGGCTCGCAGAGCAGATTAAGAGGAGAAAGGGAAATTAGAAGGGTTAGGAGGGCTGTTGAGGTGCACATTTCTGGTTAAAGTATATGAAAAGAGTATTACATATTTCACAAACAGGCCTGCTCTCCTGTTGGTCACCTGCTGGGACTGAAATATCCTATGCTGTAATGAAAGCAGGTTTGCAGAAGCCTTGTAAATAGTTTAGAAAGCAGATAGAGGCAACGTTGGCCTTTCCGGAAAAATTGGAAAAGTTTCTTCTATCCTATGCCAGGATTCCTAAAACCCTGACCGAGACAAACCCAAACTTTAACTCCTAGCTATTTATCACTTCAATTTTGAGCACGATGCTAAATGACAGGTAGTCTCCTAAAGTTTCACAACATGTTATTAGGATTAAGTAATCAGATCCAAGCTGTTTTCCCCTGGTACCTAAGTGGTCCTGGCAGGCCCCTTTAAACAGATCCATGGTCCAAAAGGACATGTATTCCAAGTTGTAGCATAAGATATTCTAAATCCTCGTCAATTAAATAAACTTTATTCAATCGGCACAAACCGTTTGGAACTATCTATAAAGAAAATATTTCTTTTACTATATTGTTGCCTTTCTTATAAAAAAACACTTAATTGAAATGCCTAAGAGCTGCCTGGCACAAAAGTCAATAAAAAGCCTAGAATAGAGTTTATAGGGGTTGTCTATGTACATAATTAAATCCTTCAGGCACTTTAAAACTCTGCAAAATAAATGGTTATGCAAGAATGGCCTGCTGAGAGAAGAAATGCTTGTATCAGCTTTAAGCAGCTGCTTTCTGCTCGGTGTTTCTGGGCTGGAATGAGAAAGCTATTAGAAGAGGGGACGGCTGCAAGCCCCATACAAATCATCTTTGTTACTGACACTTCAGGGAGTGCTTCATGGTGGCTGTCAAGCCCAATACAGAACTTGGGCTGTGCCTGCAAAAGTCAACTGGCGTTATTTAAAAAGGAGATGGTCATGACAAAACCAACATCTATGTCCAAATAATGTTTGGGGCCAGGACGGAGGGAGCTGAGGCAGGAGTTAATGGGGGCTGCAGTGAGGCACTCCTGGGCAAGCATGCACTGAATCCCGGGTCTGATGGAATAACAGAGGTTAATTGCTTGCAATGGTCTATTGCTGTAATAGGAGTAAAAGGGGAGGACTGTACTTAGATTTGATTTCACTGTTCTTTAGGGAATATAGATCGAGGGGGTGGGATTGTTATTAGGGGCAAAGGAAGTGGTGCTAAAAAAAGAAGAGTTTAATGAATGTAACCAATAGAAAAATTGTAGGTTTGTTTCTCCCTCTGGCCCTCAAAGTTATGATAAATGATAGCACAAGGAAAAGATAACCTACCATGAGAGTAGGATCACCAAGGCCAAATACTAAAACTCCCAGCTGACTGCCCCATACACTGCAGCCTCTGTTCGTGTTTATTTTTTCTGCTCACTCTTGGTTTCGTCAATCAGTATGATAGACGATAACTCCTGACTAGAGCAGCCTGTGTCCTGCTCTCTCACGGTGGGTAGCATGTTGTGGTTGGCGCCGTGCAGTCGGAGGATCACCCGCATCAGAAGCATCAGGGGATGAGGTAGGGAGCAGTCTTCCAGCAGCCCCACTCCTGGGAGAATAGCAGGCAGCGGTGTTATCAGCATGCAGCCACGCTGCCAAGAAAATGACCACACATTAGTAGCTTTGTTTGGGTAGAGTCTAGGGGGGATGTCGCTCACAAAAATTGAGACGCTCTCTTTCTGCTAAATCGTCCTGGTTGTGAGTGTTAAAAGATAGCTTGTTCAAAAAGAAACCATACGCGACTTGCCTGAGGCGAGGCCTGGACAAAGCTGCGAGCAGCTCAGAATTTGTAGTGCTGTATGTCCCGGGAGGCAGACACACACATGGCTGTCTCCTGAAAGCAACAGGTTTGCCTCTTGCTCCTGCACCAAACCTTCTTCTGCCATGCCTGAGGGCAGTCTTGCCTTGCTTCCCTGCCATGCTTTTCCCAATGCCTCACCTTGCTTTTCCTTTGCCCCTGCCTTGCCTTTTCTACTGCCTTTCCAAGGAATCAGTAAAAGAGAAAATAGCCTTTGCAGGCCGCTGACACGTGAAGAGTTGCTCGTTAAGCCAACAGCTCATCAGATGGCTGGAATTTCCTGCACCCGATCCACGGATCGCTGGCGTTGTTTATCTCCTCTCTCAGCATCAATATTTGCTGTGTGTGTTGTTGTAGATTTTGCTCCTATTTTGCTAATTAAGGAAAAGAGAAAGTGTGTTTACTTTTGCTGAAACCTCAACTCTTTTGAGGAGTTTTAGTAGGGCCTCTGGGGCCATTTTATTTTCAAGCTGAGCACCCCCTGCCTCCCCCCAGTGAAGGAAGTAGCCAATGTGAAATTCTTTTGATATCTTGTGATGTAGCAGTGGTCAAACATTTCCTGTTCAACATTTTTTCCAGTGTATTTGTGGTTTTTTTCCCAGGAACAAATGTTTCAGGATTTTAGTGGACTGGGCAGACACTTTGGGCAAGGCTGACAAACGCCATCCACCTTGAAGCAGGGCAGCTGATGTGACCACAGTCACTTGGAGCATCCAAATGGGCTTTTTAGGAAATAACCCCCATGTGTGCTTTCCCACTCAGTGTAAATTTCTTAAATGAAACACATCTTTCCTCATTCTCACCACTCTCCCCCTAATAACTGCTGGTCTGTGTTGAGGTGAAATTTAACACTAGAATATTAGTTTTATTCCAGCTAATTATGTTACTGCTCATGAACCCTTGGATTTAGGGTTGGTCTGTTTCTAGTTATGCTGCCAAGTTTTTTACTTGACGGAGGGGGTCTGTTTCATACTACTTGGCCTCCCAACCTTTGTAACCCCTGGTTTCCTCTCTTTTCTGAATCACAAGTTTATGTTCTCCCCTTCTGTGAAAAGATTGAAAGCTTGTTCAAGCACAAACTGACCGAAAAGCAGTAGTAATTTTTAGTAGATCTTTTCTTAGCAAAACATTTTTGCTGAAAAATAAGGTAAATGCAGTTATGACTGCTGATAGAAAGGAATCCAACTATTAATAAAAAGCAGACAGGGGTTTTGAAACAGGGCATCCACTGTTACAATGGAGACATTTTCTCTTATTTTATTTAGTGCAACACCTGTGGCTGCTCACATTGCTCATGGCTGAAATAGTCCAGGTTTATGTAGGAAAAAATACTGCAGTTTCATTAACTTATTTGTATTTTTGTCAGTGTTCTAGTGAGGGCTGGGCTTGCAGGGACCAGGTTTGTGGAGCGGGGGGTCAGGAGCAAAGCCAATGTGAGGTAGATGTGACCCAAAAAACAGGAGTCCTGTGCAAGGTTGCATGAAGCGTGCAAGGATTACTCCAAATCCCATGTGCCGTGAGTGATCACTCCTGTGACCTAACAGCCATGAGTGGGGTCTGTGTGTGCGTGCCCACTCCAGATGTCTGGGCTTGTTCCCATGCTGTGGATGCTTCCCTGCATCTGCACACCCATGCCCAGGAACTCGCTGCCTCCTGACAGGGCTCTGCTTACAGCTGGAGCTCTAACCAAATGGGAAAGGGGAGTTAAAAGCACAGCACATGATAGAAGAGAAAACCGTTAGCTATCTGTGCACTCAGTTTGTCCCAGGAAATATCCTTGAATGATTAAATTTCCCTAGTTGAATCACTTTGGGCTCCTGCTTGCTGTAAAAGAGATGCTCATTGTTTTCCAAGTCAGATATTGCTGCTTAAATTGAATCAAGAATATGTTATCTGAGCTTTGGCTGCTCTCTGCGTGCCCAGACCTCTGGCCCACTCCTGCCACAACTCATGGCTCAGGAAGTCATCTGCCTTCCTGTGCTGATAGCCATGGTATTGGTGTCCACCTCACTCCTAAGGACAGTCACGTTACCTTGGTGGGTTGCAAGCAAATAGATGTATTTGCCAAATTTCAAAGTTACTTTGGTGCAAATCAACATTCCCATTAGGTTTTAGTCACTGACTTCAATATCTATCCAGACTGTGGCTTTGTGCACTGTGTCTAAAAGCTGTAATTGTTCATTCTACATGAACAATTGCTCCACAATGAAATATTGCTGCAAAGGATCTGAATGGAGCATCATCATACTCAGGCTGTGAGAGGTGTGTAGGCATGTTTATATGACACAGACTAATTCAAGAGGAATTCAGACGTGTATCATAGCTGTTAGATTCTAATTGCTCTGAGCATAGGAGGACCAGCCAGTGGTGCTTTATTTGGTTTTGGATGAAAGTGGATTTTGAGCATATTCAGGAAGTTTTAAAAAGATAAACAAGATTCAGGTACTTAGAGGCTTTAAATGGGTCTCCTTGAACTCTCCTCTTGGTTTCCATAAAAGTTAACTCCTGAGATTTATCCTGGAAATAGAACGATGTGTCTCACAAAATAATTTACTTTCTGCTTGATGAATATATAGACAGTAAAACACCACTAAGCTGGTCATTGAAATTAGGGGCAGGAAATGGGATTCCACTCTTTTGACACTCCAGTGGAAGAGCTTCTGAATCCAAAGTGTGGGGAAAAAGTTGGCTCTTTATTTTTCTGTTTCTGTAGGTAAGATGATTTTAACAAACAGGTTTAATCACAAGAAAACAACATAGACTTACATGAGCTAAATTAAAGCATGTTAAAAATTATATAGGTATAGTACTAAACTCAATTAATTGTCTTGACCAACATAATTCAGCAACATGCACTTTTAGCCGTATTTCAATATGAGTTTCATTAGCTTTTTATAGCCCTTCTCAATTCAAACCATAATGTGCTGGGGCTTTCCCAGTCCTGGCTCTTCTGGGTCCAATTCTGTTTTTCTTCTTCAAGATCTGATCCTGCTCCCATTGTATTCAATGACAAAACCCCCAGTAATGTCAGGAAACCAACAGCCTTTATTCCCACTGAGGCGGTTGGGAAGCAGAGCTGGGTAAGAATTGCCAGGTTCTTCTGTTTTCTTAAGCTAAACAAGTGAGTTCCCTCTCAGATGGTCTGTCTAAGTAGCCCTATTGTAAAGCTGTTCCAGTCTGTTTTATTCAGTGCGAATGATTCAGTAGCACACGATGTCCCTGAGAACCCAGCACTGTGTTGTGTAACAGTGAATAATCTCTTATCCTAATTTGTAGAGACACACTGTGGCCCTTATCAATGTTGTGCCTCCTTGATACCACATAGACATCCCTAGTCACCACTCCATGAGCCTTTCTCAGTCCCAAAGAGTGAAGGATGAGTTTCAGTTTTCTAACAGATCACTTGATATTTCTCTCACTAAATCTCAAACAATTTATACATTTTTTGTTTGCACATCCCTTCTTTCTGTGATAAAATCACTAGTGAAAGAATTTAATGAGCACAGAGGGATGATTGTCCTATAGAAAATTCCATTAACAGCCTTCCTTCAACCCATACCACTTGCCTTTTCCTTCCAACAACATCTTGACATTTCCAGACAAGCTGGAAGATAACTGAAAATCATGTAACAGAAGCCCTGGAATAAATGCAAGTATCGCCTAGTCTTCTGCATGGATTTGCAGAGCCAAGTGAGCAGTAAGATTATACCGCAAGCTTTTATAAACAAAAAGAGACCCACCAGATGTGACAGTCTTCCTGAAGAAACAAAAAAGCCTAGAGGTTTCCCTAACAAGGCTAATGAAGAAGAACCTGCATTGCTGGAAATATATATGCTTTTTACTTTGCAAAGTCACACAAAAACTGGTCCCCTGCAAGTGAGGAGCACTTCTTCTTTTGTGCAATGAGACCTTTTTTCCCCGTGACATGCAGAATTTCATCTGAAACTTTGAAATCTTTTACTATAAGTGAAGGAATACAAAGATTTGACCATCGTCTCTGTCTGCTGGCTTTCTCTGCATAGTATTTCTTCTCATGAATTTAAAATAGTTTGCTTCCAAAATGTAAAATCACAGTGAATTCAAGTAAAGTGACAGCATGCACTGGTTCATTACATTATGTGTCAGAGCAAATCAGTGGTTCCTCAGCTCCTTTTTGTTAGAGATTTCCTCTGCAATGGCTTGGCAGATTGGTACTGCTTCTGTCTATCTCCCATGTCACCTTGCTTCCTACTCATGTACAATTACACTTTTCATATGAGCTGCTTTTGCCACTTGCTCAGGTTTAGGTCCCTGCAATACCAACGAGAAGCCTCTTTGCTTTCAAGGCACCAGCAACTGACATGTCCTTGAATCTCTTTTAGAACCTTCTTCCGACTTCTGTTTTTCTTCTACCAAGAAGAGAAGAAAACATGTCGTTTGTGGTTTGCTCTGGGTTAGCAGTGTTATGAGTTGTGCCTACAATATCTGTGTTCATGTCTGAGAGTTGCTGAAAAGAATTGGGAATGTGCAACAAAACGAATGACTTTTAATGGATCATTAAAATGCCTGCACACTTTCAGGTTATTTATGTATGATGTCTGTGCTTGAAGTCTCTCTGAAGATCTTGCCCTTATGTAAAGCTACTACTGACTCTGAGATTTCACCTTTACTGTGGCTTCATATAGGAAATTAATTTATTTTGCAAAGAGTTGTTAGCTTCATTTTGCTGCCATGCCATGTGCACACTCTGCAATGGATTTGGTAAAGACTGACCTATTCACAGCTGAGAACACCCAGCTGATTTACCATAAGTTTCCTTATCACACGCTGTCATGCTGCATTGAAGATGAATGTTACTTTGCATTTGAAGCCTTTAGAATTAGCATTGACGAGGAGAAAAAGGGCGCAGGAGAATTTGATTTGATTCCCCTCATGGTGAGGATTCAACACCTATGGCAATAGGCTTCTACTCGTTTTGGCGATTTTGTTTGATAAGACCCTCCCAGGACTTTGGAGGTCATGATATTTTGCATATGTTAGTGGATGAGGATCTGCTGAGCTGTGTTGTCCATTTATAGCAGAGTTGAAGGCTGTGGGATCCCACACTCCTTTCTACTGTCACAACACAACACACCGGCGCTGATGTACAGCTGTGACAGTGTACAATGTACTTCACACTGATGAGATGCCAGTCATGGCTGGGAAATAGAGGACATGTCCAGGGGGTGAGGTGGGATTCGAAGGCAAGCCTCCTGCTCCCCAGCCCCTTGGGCTTCATTCAGCAGCAGCGTCTCACAGAGGCTTTGTTTATTTGTTCCGCGATTATGTGTATGAGCTTCCAGAATTTATGAGATCAGAGGTCAAGTGAAAGGTCACAGTTCACAGGTCAAGTGAGAGGCTAAAATTTGTGAAACCAAGGAAATGACAGGACAGTGCCAAGTGAAAGGTCAAAAGTCAAGTGAAAGGTTCAGCGTAGATGAAAGTGAGCAGCCTGAGCGCCAACCGGACCACACACCCAAATGGATCCATACCAATGTTCTCGGCATCAAAACGCAGCTGAAATTTCATTCCCTGGCATAGATCCAGGACAGAAGATCTGCTGAGCAGGTATCAGATCAGGCTCCAGCGCTGGCTCTTGCGGTGCCATTTGAGGATAATTGAGGTTGATTCCATCTTGGGCTCAGATAGGTATTGACAGCAATGAATTTTGAGCTTTTCTCACAAAATTTCCGTCAGGATAGGACAAGTCAGAGTCAGATCCTGGTTCTAGTTTTATTTCACTGGTATGATTCAGTGTTGGTTTGTTCTCCCCATCTCTTCTGCTGTATTTACAAGCTGAATCAGTCTTGTATGCAGGTAAACCAGATCAATAAAGATGACTGTTCCACATTTGAACACAGTTGCATCAGAGAACATTTCCATTTGATTCTCCTTTCAGTCTGCTTTCCTAACAGCACCTTGAGGCAGCAGGGCACATGCTCACTTCAGGCTCCTCTTTTTTCCCTTAGGGATGTGCAAAGTTGTCCTATTTTCTTTTATTTTTTTTCCCCAAATAGAAAATGGAAAAACATTCAATCCTGGTCAAGACATCCATTCATCTAAAATAGCTACTTATCCTTGATGCTGTTTTGAGATGACTTTTGTCCTGTTTGAGTTTACATGAATCAAGAAATTTGCAGTATCCTCATGAGCAGAGAGAAAGAAAAAATACAGGGAAAAATTATGTCACCCTTCTTTTCCTCCAGTCATCCCTTTCTTCAGAAAGACTTCAAACAAAACAATGAAGTCCATTTTTTAATGCAGGACATCAACCAATTAGCAGAATACAGTATTGACACATCTTGTAATGGTGTGACCATTGCAATAATTAGGCTCCATATTAAAAAAAAATGAGAGACCTTCTTTCCCTTCCTAAACTGCTTCCTTGCTATCATGATAAGCCATGGTCCCCAGTGACGTTATTCCTGGAATTTGTCTTCCAATTGTCTTCTGTTGAATTGGGCCCCTGAGAAGGGAACTCATCTCTTGGTCAGCAAAAGAGGAAAACAACGTTTAATTGGGACAGTAGAGGAATGCAAATCAGGGCTTTAGTTCCTCAGGTTGATAGTCCTCAAAATGCTTTATCTTGCCTACGCCACTTGAATCCTTTCCAGATTAAATTTCAGCCTCCCAGTGTTTGTCCAGCTTTCCAACTCCCTTCAGAAAAGGTGGGATGTAAAGTGAAACATTGTGTGCTTCATAAGAGAGATGCAGATGTCAATGCCAATGCATGCCCACTCACAGGCTTCCTAGAAAATGGGCATTTATGCTGATTAACAGCAGTTGCAGAGGGGTTAGATGAGATGACCTTTAAAAGTTCCTTCCAACCCAAACCATTCTATGATTCTATGAAAAAGAGGTTAAAAATTGAAAAAGGCCACCAGTTAGTCTTTGAGTTAAATCCAGGTCCACAGAGGATTTAGGTGCTGCAGCACTGAGGTTTTCAACATCTAATCGTTAAGCATCTGGCTCCAGCAATAACTTTCCAGTAGCTACGTAAGAGTAACCTACTCCTTTGAGCAAAGTGACCAACCTCCTCAGACCCTCCTTGTTTCCACCAGTTGGGGTTTGCAAAACCAACATGCTATTCCCATCTATTTTCACCATGAGGGATCACGATGATATGTATGACATCTTAAATCACTCTCCTCTGCCTCCCAGTACGAATTTATAAGATGAAATTGCTTTCAAACGCTTTCATTATATTAATTTCATGTTTCTTCCATGGGGAACACAGTCATTTTCTGGCTGGTATTCTCCCACTCCAAATTACACGGAATGTTATTTACTCTTAGGAGTGGTTGTCTTGTTGGGAATTACAGTGAATCACATCACTGTTCTCATTTGCTGCACATTTGTTATCTGCCTTGCATGGTTCCCAGCACTGTGGGACAGTTTGTTGAGTGGCATGTTAATACCATTTATTTTTTTAAGCCTAACTAGGGGTATAAAATTCCTAGTCAAAATTCTGTCACATTCTCTGAGCACTGGTAAATGAGTATCTCCTTACAACTGTTTTCTTTCTACCAGAGAAGCCTAAGTTGGTGTGTACATGTAGGAGTGTTCAGTGTTCTCTGGGAAATGAGACTGACAAAGAAAGCTCTGAAGTCATCTAAGGCCAAATTCTTGCCTCAAAAATCTGTATGTATGGGACCCACTGAACTTGCACATGTATATCTGAGGGCAGATTTTGACCCTAGGTAAGCAAACAGCTATAACTGATGAGTTGTTTACTTTTCCTAAGTTTTTGCCTTTCCCAGTTATTAATACTACTCTCATAAATTTTGTTGAGCTACACTTTCAAAAGTTAAGACTTCAGGCCCCAGAGGATGAAATACAGCAGCCCAATTACACAAAACCAGAGTCAGGCTCTAAAAGTCGGGGTTTTTTAAAAGACATGAACAATATTTAGAGAACTGGTTAATATTAATTCCTTTGGGAACTACAAGTCTGGCCATTAATAGGTTTGGAGTGATAAAAACAACAATCTGGTGTGCACGTATAGATGATAATGTCAGAAAGAAACAATTAGCACAGAAAGCACATGCACATATGGTGAGCAGGTTGAAATGAGAAATACAGCCAGCAATATGATAACAGAGTTAATGGCAAAAGAAGAATGAAACAGTAGCACAATTTGTTCCTCACCTAAACAGAGCGAAGATTTTTTCATCCAAGCAGATTTTCTTTCTCATTCTCCCTGGCTGTCGCTAAGGTCTTGAGTCAAGACATCAGACAAATGCTTCTTGTCTACCTTTCTACACATATTTTACTGAGACTAGAGAATGTGATTATTTGCTGGAGGATCTTTCAGAAATTGGGGTTGAAAGCCACGATCTGAGTCTCTCTGGAATCAGTAGAAATACTGGAAATGAAATCCCAATCTGAAGCATCCCCTCAACCCAGGTGTAACTTGTCAAGTGTTTTAAATTGGTCAAATATTATGTTCCCTACCAACTTTTCTAATCTTGGCAGAGGAGTGTTTGAGCCCAGACTCACAGACTGACAGGCTCTAAGATAATGATTCCAGTGTGTTTCCACTGAAGGACTGGAGGATGCTGCACACAGGGGCCATTCTGATGTTACAGATAATTGGCTGACTTATCTCTCAAGTGCATCCAATGCCTCATACACCTTCATCTTTACCTCATTATGCTCTTTTAGGGTTAAAAAAGAGGAGTTTACAGGGCAGCTAAAATGATCTCTGTATCCTTGGGTGAGGGGCAGTTACCATAAACACAGCCCTGCCAGACTTTGGGCTGAGAGCTTTTGGGGTTTGGCTTTGAAAAGGTATACACCTGTCACTCTAAAATGGAGCAGATGGGTTATAATCTTATCTTCTTGCCCTAGATTTCTTGTCAGAAGGAAGTGAGGTAAAGGCAAGTGGTAAATGCAGCGAGGTTTATCTGTGACCTGGGTTGCGCTTTCCCCTCAATACATTGACAAAAGAAATTGGTGAATGGGAACATTTTGACTTCCCCTGAACAATTGTGTTCTCAATTCTTATCTTATGTTCTTGAATAAATAATTGATATTACAGGAACAAAAGACTCAGAAAACAAACTGGCCTGTCTTACAGTTACTTGTGAGTTGAAACACTATTTTGATTACTTTTCTTAACTCACTAGTATGTTTTGGCCTGTTCCCTCCACTGACTGCTAGTGAAAACCCCAGCATTTGTGAAATATTTTGGCAAGACTACTGGCTGAGATAGTGCCATTCTCTTTTTTTGCACGTACCTAATGAGAAAAACCTGTGCACTCTGTGTCACTGATGGTAAATAGTGACCTGTTATTTGTGTGAACTGCTGCTCTCTCTTATTACATTACTCTTTTTCTTTTCCTCCTACTAAATATTTAGAGGTTATTGCACAGATAATACAATTTGAATGGTATAAAGAAGACTCTGTGATAGATATCTCCTCTTGCTGCTCTGCCTCTGGAATTGTCTAATTGTGCACATGGTGAGTGAGAATCACTTATGTTTTCCTTAAGATTCTGTCTCCTAAAAATTGCACATAACTTCAGAGATCCAGGTCTGATTATAGGGTCAGCAAAAGAAAGGGTAGTCACTCAAGCTCCAATGGGCCTAATCACTCCCTGTGGAGTGATAATTATTGTTCTTCACCACACTTAAGAGTGCAGGCAGTGTCTGCTCTGTCACATAGCTTTACTTGCTTTCTGCCCCCTATTATTAAATTCTCCAACAAGCAAAGTGTTTTGACTCTCTAGCACAAAAAAAAAAAAAAAAAAATTGAAAAAGATGCTGTCCATTGGAGCAAAACACTGAGATATTCACACAATAAAACATGACACCTTATATATCACACACTGAGAGAAGCATCAGGAAAGTTTCCAGCATGAAAACTACTGAAATATATGTCAAATATGGGCATTTATCATTTGTATTTAGAAAACAGGAAATGATTTGGCCCATCTCATCC
This sequence comes from Calyptomena viridis, assembly GCA_013390005.1. Lineage (NCBI taxonomy): Eukaryota > Metazoa > Chordata > Aves > Passeriformes > Eurylaimidae > Calyptomena > Calyptomena viridis. The sequence continues at coordinate 231,488 of WEIV01010172.1, read as the reverse complement.
CAGATGGAATGTGGAAGACAAATCTAGGATGGTGGAGCTCAATTATTTACAACTCACCATATGAAAACCTGCACACTACTACTGAAAGCAGGCCAGGAAATAGCTAAAATATCAAAATTATCTGAAAAGGAACAGAAGGTGCCAAAAGGTTGAGAGCTTGTTAAAAATCGACCTGCACTCAAAGGCTTCATAGAAAAGCAAGAAAAGATAGGAATCAATTTAGGGGAGTTAGAGGAAAATATGAAATCATTTTCCATCTTGGCAACTGGAAAAGATTTGTGGTTTTTTAACTACTGGAAATACTGTCTACCTCATTAGTATATTTATTTTCTAATTTCATTTACTAATTTCAGTAGTAAAAATCTTTTCTACAAAGATGGCAATAGTGTCCCACAAACCTGGAATGCCTGCATGCTGAAAGTGATGATGCTCATATCCCAAGAATCTGCCATCTCTTAATTTTGGGGCCTAATCTAACGGCAACTGGAGTCAACAGGAGTCTTTCAGAGGGATTTGGATCAAATTCTTTAGTTCTATGTTTACATAATTATAGAACTCTCATGTCTAGTGCAGCTCAGTCATGGGAGAGAACAAGCCAAGGTTTTCATAAATTCTTTCTACTGCCTATATACTGAAGATATTTCCCCCTTCAGTCCCAACTCCACTTTTGGCATTTTGTTCCATCCTACAATGTTTAGGTTGTCTGATGTCTCCAGGCCCTGCAGAATCAGTCTCCCAGCTGTAAAATCTGGCTCCCAAGGAAATGCTATTTGTGGTTTTCTCATAACATGCTTTGGAAAGACAGCAAATAGCAGACTCAAGCTGATGTATTACAAAAATGTCAATTATGTTTTACAAATATCTCACAGCTGTGAAGCAGTCTTGATATGGCAAAACAAAAGAGGTGCCACCTCAGTAGGATGCAGATAGAGTTGCTGGATGCAAATATGAGCAGATGCTGGAGTAATCCTGGAGATTTCCATCCTCAAGCCAGGAACTGAAAACCTATGAAAAAGTTCAGGGTGGGATTCACTTTTGGAAAAAAAGGCAATGGGAACTGTTAGGAAACACACCACAAGTTTTAAAAATTGATGCCTAAAGTTAAGGTCCTGTGCCTGTATTTAGAGTTTTGAATAAGTTTCATCTGATTTGAAAAAACGCTGGCACTGGAGATGAACACAGCCAATTAAGAACCCTTCCCACTAGGTTTTAATGAAAAAAGTAAAACTCAGAAACTAGATGATGTCTTTCACAAAGAGGCATCTGTAAAAGAAAGACTTACACAGCAACGCAACTGCTAGAGCTGCAAAATGACCTTAGGAATCCACACACTGCAAGTAAATATTTATTGCCATTAAATGGTTGGCCCCAAAAGCAAGATCTCACATTCTGGCTAAACCATGTGGAAACTGAGTTCATGCACATGTTGTCAGCCATAGGCTCTGCACCACATCATCAATCGGTGATAAGTATTTGGGAGGAAGAGGCTGGGTGTGCTGGGAGGCTGCATGCTCGGTCCCGTAGTGTGAAGGGGAAGATCATGTAATAATAGAAAAATAGAGTGGGTGTCACGGAAAGAAAGCCACTTACCACCAGCAGCAGTGAAATTTGTATTAAAGTTTCCCTTGTTTTTCTACTCAACATGAAAGAAATGCTGCAATAAAGATAAATATTACTTTTTTGTACAAATATCTGCTTTCATGGCATGTATTGTAACCCTTCCACATGTATGTTCTCATCTCAAGGGCCAGAGCATCATTTCCTAAGCCTTCAGTTTTTCCTCACCACCTTTTCCCTCAGTATTCGCACACTTAGGAGATATTCTCCTAGTTCTATCATTAATTGATAAGCTTCACATACATATTATTGTAGATGTCTCTAAAAGTGTAATTGAGTTTTTGAAGTAATTTCATCTGACTGTGAGACCACCTTTTCATGAACAGCTGGAATAAAAATACCACTGACAAAATCAAAGAGTGTGGGTTTAAAAAACTGAAACCACCTTGCATTTCTGGAGTTTCTTTATAATTTTTAGGAATTTGATTCAAAATTAATTAAATCAGAGATTACATTTTTACACCCCTGAAGTGCTAAATTACCTTCGTTCTAAGTTTAAGCAATTTATTATGTTATCTAGGAAAAATAAAATTTAAAAAAAAGTCCATTTTGGTAGAAGACTATGTAGAACATGCATTTATTTAAGGGTTTTTAAAGATGGTGGCTTTGGGCTGCAGTCTGATGAAAATAGAACAGAACAGTTTTGTATTTCCCCATATGTATCAATGCTCATATACTTAGGAATTGTAACTTATGTTTTATGGAAATGTTAGGGCTGAATCCAAGTCAACCAGTACAATCAGAATGAAGAGCTGTTCACGTGAGTTGCTCTCTGTACCCTGTCCAAAGCTCTTTGTGTTTATAGTAGACTCAACTGACTGAATGAGGGATACAATATTAAGTTAAAAGTTGAGTTTTCATGCTCAACTACTACTTTTTCTTTTCTGATTGGTGTTGTGACCATGTACTAATTTCCACGGGTATCTGTTCTCTATCATTAGTGAGTCTTTCTTGTGTTTTAATACCCATTTCCCATGAATTCCTTGTCAAAATGAGTATTTTTAAAACTGTATTTTTTTGACCAAAAATCATTATTATTTGCTTATACAAAACCTATTAAGAATTCCTTATATGACAGACTACTGCTAGGAGAAGAAAGGGGTTTTTTTCTGAGCTACCGCAGCAGAAGTATTTGCACAATTGTTACTAATCTGTCGGTGTGTAATCTGCCATTTGCTGCGGCTCTTTCTTCCATCCTCTGAATTATTAATACTGCCTGTTGGCCAAGGCAAACACTATTCCAAACATCTCTGGAGGCCTAATTCAGGCTTTTCTAACTTGTCCATTTTGGAGTTGAGAATTTTAAATAGTTTAATCAAACACAAAATAAAAGGAATGAAAGGGCTTGCCCTCATTTCAGTGAGAACTGAGTCTGGCCCTAAACCCATACAGTAATTATTTCCTAGTTTTTCCTAGTGAGGGCCTTGCAGGTTGCCCCCCATGATCAATATTTGCAACAAAGAAGGAGTTCAGGGCTGGGAAATTGCAATTTGAGACGATGTATTCATTGCCATTGTGATTGGTTAGGGATAAAAGCTGGTGGAATACAAAACCCTTCTGAGTCTTAACTACAGTGCTGAACACTATAATTATTTAAAAAAATACATATCCTGCCTCTGCTTAGAAGCCTGTTTGCTATAATTCACCCCTGTGTTAATAGCCTCCTAACATATATGAATGTATGCTAAAATGGGTTTTAAACTACTAGATTTATGTCTTGGCAGACTGGTAAATGCACAATTATAGTTCATAATAGGTAGGTATCTGCTGTCCATTGATTTTTCTCTTGTTCTATTTCCTTCCAGGGTGATGTCATTAGACATTACAGGGATGACTAATAGTCCTAAGGAATGACATTCACGTGCCAGAATGCCACATGTCGGTGTTCCCATACAGGCTTTGGCACCATCTGACATCAGATGGCAAAAACACCCTCAAAATTTCTGCTGCAGCAAAGCCTCAGCCTCGCCAGATCTGGGGTGGATTGGCAGCACAGAGCCAATTCAGCTAGGGGGAAGACAAAAAAGAGATGAAACCACAAAAGCTATTTAGGAGCTCTGGATATCTTTCTAATCAGATTGCTGGGAGTGCGTTTGGACTTGTATCTATTCATTCTGCGGTGACGGAAGTAAAAGAACTATCCAGTGAGCTATCTGGTTTTCCCAGAATTGTTTGTACTGCTGACCTTTATATCTACTCATTTATCCTAATTGTTTTTAGCTGTTTGAGGAAGAATCTCAGATGAGAAAAGCAACTCAGTATGTATCGGAGATCCTATCTGCTGCAACTTTTGTTTTAATTTAAAGCAGACCCAGCATCATTTTGTGTGCCGGTTGCGTAGTACCAAAAGCAGGAATTTGTTGTGGGATTTTTTAATAAAACCATAGGCCTGAGACAGAGGTCCCTGGACACAGGGAGTGTGAGCTGGGGGTGGGGTTGCTTAGATGCCTCTTGCCCAAATGCATTTCCTGATGTTCCCCGGCTGGGACAGCTTTTGATGTGGTACTTTGTTGCGGGAGAATGGGGAGCACCATTTCGGGGAGGTGGCCAAGCTGGCTCTGTCAGCTTTGCCTGAGTCCAAGATAGGGGAAATGCACTGCCAGAGTGTTATAGCAGGAAATCTGGCTCTAGACATCCATAAAACTCCCTCTCCAAGTGGAATTTCCCAGATTAAACGAGAATAGTGAGTATTCTCAGCATCCCTTGTATGAAATTGAAGTTGGGGAGGCTTCACTTCTTCCGGGGGATGTGTTAAATCTATGACAGCCATGTTTTTCTTCCTCCTTCCATCAAATCCCCATCTCTTGGAAGGGAGTGGGAGGCTTGTGACATATACAAAGTGTTTGCTGATGGTTACTAGAAAAGAATCCGGGTTATTCAATAAACACGCCCCAAACTTTCAACTCATAGGAAGCTTAGGTTCAAACAGTAGCTCTGACTACTGCACAGCAGTTATGGAGTGAAATAGCAAAGTGATATGTGAAAGCTCACACTAAGTATATCACTTTGCTTCAGAATTCCTGCATTTACTGCTAATGCAAGGAATAGCCTTTGAACTCTAATCTGGTGTCTCCGGAGTAGTTCATAACCAAAGGCACTTCTTTCATCGTAACAGGGTGACAGTGATCCAGACTTGCAGAGCATTTGGTACAGTCCCAGAGCAAGATAATAAACAAGATAATACTAAAGTAGGCTTTGCATTTCTGAGCATGCCAGCCTTTCACAGAGACCTTGCAGGAATCCTGCCTTGCAGCTTCTGCCTGACACAAAGAACTATTGGTGTCATTGTCTTGCATGAAGAAATATGAATATCATTATCCTGCAAACAAGGAAAAAGGACACACGGCATTTTTGTGACTTTCCCTTGGTTTGTGCACTAAGCCATTAGCACAACTATTTCTTCAGCTTTTCTGAAGGCAGAGCAAGGACAGAGAACAAAGTGTTTGTTTCTACACTTCTGCAAAGCCATCACCTGTAAGGAATATTTTACCTGTTTAAACTATCAGGTGGTTATTGTCACTAGGGATGGTATTTAAGTAAGATATTTGTCTAAACCACCTAGGATCTAGGCAAGCTGTATACTTCTAATGCTTAGTTGAATCTGCTTTGAAGAAACAAAATATTTTGACACAACCTGTTTTTTCCTTTCCATGAGTAATAAATTCCCAACTTCACTTGTAAACTGTTTGTTTGCCTTGGTTCAGGTAGCAGAGATCTCACCTTTTGGTAACAGTTGGTCTGTCCACTGGAGCACTTGGCTTGTGGTGCCCTCGGTCTGCTGAGCTCCTGCAAAGCTGCTCAGCTGCACCCTGGTGCAACGCTGTGCTGGAGATCAAGTAACAGTCAACCTGGGAAAAGTACTGAAATTTTAGAGTTTTATACACCACCAGCAGTGTTTTCCTCATTCTTTTAAAGGGGTGCATCCTTTCTTCTTTCATTAAAAAAATATTGCTGTCTCACAGTTTAGTTGGGTAGGACAAAATTTTTCCGTAATAGTATTAATTTTTTATTCAGTTTTAGTGTCCTCAACTTGATTATGAAGACAATAATTTAATTTGAAAAACATTCCTTTTTTTTTTTTCAGCTTCAGCAGCGCTACTAAATGTGGGTGTAGATAAATGACCACATGAAAACTTCACAAAATTACTGTTACACATAATCTGGCAATGAGCTATAATTTGATTGGTAAAAAAATCATTTTGTGTACCTCTGCCCCTATTCTGCTGGATAATGAAAATTTATATCTATGTTTCAGACATCTGGGGAGGATGTGACAGCTTTGGGGCTGAATGAAAGATTATGCCACAGTGACCCCTGTCAGCATTTCCTCACGAACTGGTTACCCGAAACCCAACAGCAGTTAGGCTACTTCTTTTTTCTTTTACTCTCCTTTTTCTCTGCTGTTTTTCTTTTTTTCTCCTTTTTTTTTTTTAAATATTCTTTTTTACGTTCTCTTTCTTTTTCTCTTTCTTCTTTTTAGTTATTTACTTGCTTTTTTTTTTTTTCACCATAGCAATCTCTCATTTCATTTTGGAAGGTTAATGACACTGTAAATCTAATAGGCCATTTTAGTGCCATCATGTGGGTATTAAAAGTCATGTGACTGGTCAGGATCCCATATGGAGTGTTTTGGGGTTGTCTCATACAGGAATGGCAAGGCTCCTATATGGCTGTAAGAGCTGGGTATGTTTTCAATTACTTTCCAGGACAGATCTGCTTTGAAATTAATTTAAAATCTTTGCCTATGGTTGAGTTTGCCACCTCTCTTGGATTTTCCTTAGTAAATGCTCGTGTATCAAATTCACCTTTGATTTTCTCTAGATATAAACTGAGCTGTTTATTTATGCCTCAGCAGTATGAACAAATGTTTCTTTGTGCTGGAGGTGCAAAAGTGGATCACAAAAGGAGGATTTTCCCAAACTAGGTGTATTCCCGTTTGTCTCAACACAGAGGTTTGCCAGGCTCCTTGTGCTCTATTTTCTGACCCTACATCACTGTACACCTCAGCTACTGCTATGGGAACACCCCTTAAAGACCTCAATGCTTCCCAGTTGCACTGGTAGAGGCATTTAAGACCTTTTGGGTTCTGAAGGCAGGGAGGAAATCACACAGCCAGGTGGATAGGTGGGAGAAAAATAGTAAAATGGCAGCTAGAGAGTACTGAGAGTGACCCGTGCAGAGAGAGAGGAGGTCAGAGCATCTCGTGGAGAGAGGAGAGGTACAAAGACTTTTTGGGGATCTGCTGTGAGTCTTCATTTGATGCAGATAAACACAGACCCTTGCTCTTGTGTACATGGTTCACTTGCATAAAATACATCCAGATGTTTGAAAGAACTGACAGATTTGAATGAGGGATGTGGATGCCAAGGCTCACCTTCAAAACTTGTGTTTCCCTCCTGCCAGTTACAAGATATTGAGACTACAGACAGTTTAGATGTGTTGTGTTCCTTTGATTGATGTGAATCTGTTCCAAAGTGGGGGCATTTCTTCATAAATGTAAACATTTTTTAGATCACTTTCTCTGCCAGAAAAGATTTACAATAAGCCCTACCAAAATTTGTTTACTTTGGGAGGAGATTCTCCTAAAGCATAAGGATGATATAGAGTTCAAAAATGTGAATGATGTGGTAACAGGGAGAACTCCCTCATGCCTCGTATGTTTGGGTATTTCAAAGAGCAGTGACTGTATCACTTCCCATGGATGCTGCTTCAGGAAATGAATAATGTTCAGGAACAGTCAGAGATGAGCCTGCAAAGATTCACCCATCTCCTTCCCTCCTTTGCCTCTCCTCCTCCACCACCTTGCACTTATTATTCTAAAATATATTTTTCTATGGGAAAGAAATATTTGGAGGGTTCATAGCCTTGGGAATGGGATGGTTTCTGAGGGTCTCTGAGCATTCCCACTGTTGCTTTTCTCTCTGTTGTTTCCTGTTTATGTGGTTGTGGGTGCACAACCGATGCACTGCAGGTCCAAAGGAGGTTTGACTCCGGATTTCAAACACACCCAACCCAGAGACTTCTGCATCACCTTTCCCCAAAACCCCTACCAGTCTGAGAGGTTATTCAGCAAAATGCTGCTTGGAAGAGGCAATTAGCTTGTAACATGCCAAATCTTTTCTTGGTCACTTGCAGCTGCCATCGACCCCAAAGGGAGACAATCCCATGCTTGTTCCAGCAGCATTTGCTGGGGCTGCTGGTGAGTTCATCCATCAGGGAAGTCAGAATAAATGTCTTGCTGCTCACACAGCTCATGGTGCCTCCTATAAGGCTGGCTTTACGTTCAGCCGACATCAATGAATGGCAAAGGTCCTCATCCCGTGCTTATCAGGTCTCCAGCGAAGTGTCCCATGGCTCCCAGGGGACCAAGCAGACGGATATCCTTTCCAGAAAAAACAAAGAACGGAGACATGGGATATGTCCTGTCCCTGATATACTACAGGATCACCCATGTTAGACACAGCCAAATAGCTCCTCAGCAAGACACATTCCAAAATAAGAGACCTAGTGGTCTCTTGGTTATCGTGGAAGAAGGGACAACACTCCCTTCTCTGGCAGCCTATGGGGCGGCTCTGGTTCAGCATCACCATGACAATCCCATCTCTTTTTCTCTTCTGTCTGCTGTCCTGACTGAGCAGCTCTTGGCATCTGCCTTTCATGCTCACTCCTCATCGTGCTGCTGCTTCTGCCTCCTAGAAGGTCCAAAATGCACTGGAAATAAACATCCCAGGGACAGGTCCTGGTCATCGTGCTCTTTTCCCTTGAACCTACCCCCTACCTACCTTGATTCTGCCAATAATTGGTCCTGAAGAGACACATATTGTATTTTTGTGGTGGGGCTGCAGTGCAAACACTGCAAATGCTCGTCTTTTTCGTGGTGTGTAATGTTTAAACCTCGTTCTGATATTTTTTCTGTCAAGTACACAGTATGTATACTTGTCCAGCAGTGAGAGCAATTGTATCTCTTCACTTAGGCTTCCTGAAATCTTTTTAGTGGGTAGATGTTCTCAGAGAAAGGACAAGTGTCAGCAGAAATCGCTACCTCCTCACATGCCACAACTGTGACCTGAAAAAAATTAGCAATATCTGTCATAAAACCAATGTATTTGAATGCTTACTTGTCGTTTTCTTTTTAAACTTTTATTTCTGCAACCTCTGTTGGAATGAATATCCCTCACTTTCAAACTCACAGCCTGTGGTACCAAATTTCATCTTAGCATGACTTAAAATATTCACACTATCAGGTCCATAAGCATTACATCCACATTTTTTGGGGGGAAAAAAGTGTCCAAGTTATAAACCATAGAAAAATAGGGCTTGTAATGAAAATGCTGACAGCACATTAACTGTCACTGGGCACTGCTATAAACAAGTGTTATGTTCATGTGCAGGAGAGAAAATCCATGCAGTACTGAGCTTTACCAACTTTGGGGACCAGCAATACACACTTGTACCACAGATTTATTTGTTTTTCATGAAAAGACACAGGACTGCAGCACAGTATGGCAATATGTTGCTAATTACCTAGTGCTTGGCTGATGTGGTGACTGGCTCTCTGGATGCCTAGATTTCCAAACTGGAATTTGGAAAGCCACGTAAAAATGAGAGAAAATGAAAAAAGAATGTTTAAGTACTCTCTTAACTGTGGAACAATTAATTGTTGCATAAGCAGTGATCTATTCCTCACTTTCATTTTTAAATCAGCTCTGGCAGTGTGTTTTGCACCAGGAACCTGCCATATTAGTCAGTACTACATGTTTTAACTATGCTTGTAAATTTGAATCTGTCATTTTAAACTTTTCCCCATTGCTAATTTTATGATTGGGAAGGGAGTTTCTGCTCTTTTGCTAAGTGCTTGAGGCTAAGAAATCCTGGGGTGCTCTGAAAGCACTTGAAGTAATTTTCCTGTGAAGGTCAGGTCCAGTAACCCCATAAATATCCCTTGTTTTTTTGGGAAATCTCCTCACTCACACACATACACACACACCCCCCCCCACCCTCTCCCATGATGGCTGGCGGAAGCTGGGGTTGATGTTGGGATGAGAATAGGTGTGAGGTTCCCCCAGTCCTGCAGCTGTTTCCTTGACAGGGGCTCTATGGGATACTTCCAGTGCAGCCATTACCATCTCCTGGCTTTGTATTTTGGGGCAAACATCTCCCACTGGGAAAGGTGGTGGTTTTGTTCATGTGCAAGCCTGGCCTGGAGAGCAAAACCACTTACAAACAGGTCATTGCCATTTTGGATTGCCAGAGCTGGCAGGAGGGAGAGGAATTTTAGGGAATCAAACAGCCACTCAGAGCAAAAGCTCATATTAAACAACACAAGGTGCATGGGGCAGTTGAGTAATTCTCTATTTACATGAACGTTGCAGCAAATGCCCCGTAATAACAACTTTTTTTTTTTTAGCTCTTTAGGTTTTGTGTTGTGAGAAAGTATGAAACATAAATCACACGGAACTACTCCTGGCCTTAAGCCTTCAGGATGCATTTGTTTGAAATCAAGAGCCAAATTCCCTGGATCGGAGTAAACTGTTAGGTGCCAACTGAGGCGAAATGCCAGCCTTTGAACTCCTGCACATTATGGTGATGTGATCCATATGCAGGGCTTGCGTCGTGCTCCAAAGTGGTTTCTTTTAATTGATTTAGCAAATTAACAATATTAGGCCTTCTGTAGGATAGAAAGTACATTACTCACTATATGCCCTTATATTACCCTGAAAGGAAATCTATTGTTCTTTTGTAATGAAATGGTATCACAAGGAAAAAAAAAAGGTAGCAGTAGCAGGTAAAAAGAATCACATTCAGCTGTCAAGCATGTTTAATGAGGAATTTTAATTATGAGGTTGGAAATCAATGAGCATAACTTTAGCAATGAAGTTTTAAAGGGAAACTAAATTGCTTTCTATCTTGCAAAGTTTACTGAAGCAGTTTGAGTGTCTGCCAACCATCATTGTTCTGAGAAAAGGAACTTGAGGAAATTGCAAGTCACACTGTAGCATTTATTGTAGGCATATTCAACAACAAAAAAAAGGAGGATTTCCATGGATTCATGTTTAATGGGTTCTTCCTAACTGATTCATCTCTGCCTTATGATTCGTAACAACCCTTGGTTTCACATACAATATAAAACCTGTTCTAAGAACAGTATTGAGGAAAGGCATTTGGTTGCACTGAAAACTGATAGTTTATGATTCATAGGGGATAAACATAATTTTATTTGTTCCTTATTCCTTGAAAACCTGGGCTGTGAGGAACAGCATGACATAAATATTCCATGCAGTGAGAACCTAAACCTCCAGAACCAGAGCTAATGTAAACAAATGGTGTTCAGGTCTCTGTAGCGTTTCCTAACCAAGAGCTGTGGTGGTGTCTTCAGGATGTTCTTATAAAGTCCTGCTGGTGTTTCCAGTGCAATTGAAACTTCTGTGGATTTGAAACTGTAATGTTTTGCTTAAGCTATAGCACACCATGTAAGGCCAAATCCAGTGGCTACTAGAAAATGATCTCCAAAATACATCTCAACAGCACCTGTGAGGTTGGGCTCAACCTCACAGCACAAAAACAAGCTCAAGCTTGGGCGGAGTTAAGCCGAAATGTTTTGCATTACCTACACATATGCCCACCACAACAGCTGGTTTTGGAAAACCACATTTCCATCACTATTTCAGGCATACCTTGATTTCTCACCAAGTTCTGAGAGTTGCGATTTCTCAGCATTAAATGATTCTTTGCTCCCTTGGCTGGTTGCTTCTGCTGCTTTTTTGGGTTGCTGCATTGCTCCCTCTGTGTTTTAAATCAAGGCACATCCCTGACTGCCCCAGTGGCCCTCAGAGCCCTTCCACCAGGGAGGCACCCAGAGTTTCAGTGCCTGTGCTTGGGGACGAATGGTCTGAATTAGCATTTGGATATTGCAACAAAGGGTGCTTGGCAAACCCTTAATGCAGGTAGGACAGAAGTAGTTTTGAAACCAATCTAGTTGTTGTTCCATAGGCATTCCCAGTCATAGATCACAGTTATTGGTATTTTAAAAGTGGCAGTGCCTTTTAAAGGCTGACTATTGCCTAGAATATAGAGGTATTTGGGGCTACAGTGGCGACACACTGGCAGCAAAGTGGAAGCTCTGAGCTCACCTGCCAATGCTCTGCCTGGCTTAACTGCTATCAGTTGCTCACTTTCATGAGTCTGAAATTCATGTAGCCCCAAAAGAAAGATAAATAAGAACAAGTTACTTTTCACCCTCCAGATACTGGCTGAGGAAATTATTTCAAATAAAATATATCAGCTTAAGCAGGGGCAGATGAAATAGTTTTCTACTAAAGTTGTTCTCCTAGTTGACCGAACAAATTACTGAATCTCCTCCACTGGATTGAGTATCTTTTCTAAAACCATAATTGCATTCAACTCTTGGGCAAAGATGCTGAATTCTGTGTTTGCTATAAGGTGTTTAGCAATGCCTAAAAATCTTCATGGTAAAGGATAAAAGTAGTTTGTGACCCAGCTACTATTAAATGCTGTGAAACAGATCTTTACCAGATCCAGGAGAATCCAGGTCTTCATGGCCTTGGCATGGGCACCATGGAACCTGCTGCAGGGCAAGGTCTGCAGATGTCCACATGCCTGTGGGAGCTGCCAGATATGTGAGTCTGGCACAGTTGGTTCCACCTCTCTGGGCATTCTGGAACACTGATTTCAAAGGGATATTCTGGTATGTTCCTTGAAGAATAAGAGAAGCTTCTCCCCTCTTATCATTACTGAAAGCACCACTTCCAGTAGTCTTCTGGGGGAGCACTGATAAGCAAATTTCCCAAACGAATTGGTTGATTTAGCTTTAGTGTCCATAGTAAGGGACTAATTTTATTAAGGGCCACAGCATAAAATACAATCCAAACTTCAGAAGGATTCCTGGGGAGTTCAAAGTTTTCCTCTTCCCCTTTAAGGCAATTTAGGGCCGTGTGTTTATGGTGCACATATTTGGTGTTCTCTGTCTCTTTTGGGAACCACTCACCTCGACTGCCAGTATACTTTTGATAAAATTTAGGTAGAGATGAAGCACAGTATATTCTACAAGAAATCTCACCTACCATATATATAAATCCTCTTTCTCATCTGCTGTGAGTATTGAATGAACTTTCAGGTGTCTGGTGCTATTTCTCTTATGGTGCTTCAAGAGGCCACATGAGATTGAGCAGGGGCTGCAAAGCCCAGAAAATTTTACTGTGGTCAAAAATAAAGAAAATCCTCACCTCTCCCATTCCTTGATCCTTCAAAGGCAAGTGTGTTTTTCCAGCACTGATGCATTTTATACTCCTGTATTTATAGTGAATATAGAAATTCATGTCACTTCAAAGAAAAGATCTTTCCTTTGAAAAGGTTGTTTTCAAGTATATGTGGGTTTTTTTGGTCATTTTAGGCAAACCATTGATGTGTACATAGCATACGTCCAGGCAAGACTTAAACATCTACATGTGGAGGAACTGGGGACCAAGTGAGGGAAGGCAAAGCAAACTCTTGATGGAGGTTTAAGAGTAGAAATGTATTTTAGGCATTTTTTTAATTGCTGAAAGGGTATTTGTTGCTATATATTCACATGCCAAGTGATGTGTAACCCTGTAAGAATATAATTTTAATATCAGCTGCGAGGCCTGTTACTACATTTTGTCTGGACCCTTCCATCCTTCTGTGCACTCAGCAGCTGGGAACTGCTATGGAAATACCATGACCAGTATGGTACATGTTCATAACCTAGCACCAAATAATTTGGTTAAGGACTGATTATCCTGAGGATTTAGTAACTTTGGTATCTTTTCACAGTATTTCTCAACCTCTGTGTTGCTTGTACTCCCACAGAAATATACATTTTGCATGTATAGACCTTTATTTTCCAGTGTATTCATTTGTTGGTGAGTCTATTCTGTGTCTATTCAGCCATTCCTGGCAATTTTGCTGAAATCCACACAATCCATTTCAGCCCATGCCATAGACTGAAATCCTCATCAATTTTTCAACAAATTTCTAATGCTATCAGAGTGTTAATATATGAGATGATCCTAGTGTTGTGTCAGAGGAAAACCTTTTGAGCAGGGGATGGATGTACAGTACAGCACAGCATATAAATCATTTTCAAATTAGTATTCTGTACATCTGGAGAAGAGTACATTTGTGTGCCTGCATAAATTGCCTGTGAACACATTTCAAAACCCTACGCTTAATCTTAGCAGTGAACATTTCAAAAAGTAAATTAATATCTTAAAGGAGAAGAAATACAGTATATTAAGCAGAAGCCCACTGGAAACTGTATAGTTAAGAATCTGTCAGCCTTTCCATTATAAGTCCTGTTTTTTTGAGGGGTTTATAACTCAGTTATAAAATTTCACACGAGGCTAAAGGTTGGCACGTATCGTCTCAGTTTGGCAGGGTGACATTTTATTAGCTCTGAAGGAGTTTTGGATCCCATGGCAATGGGATATTATTTTAAACCACAGAAACGAAGTTTAAATAACTTGGGCTATGACTTACCCGTAGGAAGGTGAGACGAGCAGGATTGAAGCCTGAAGTGATGCTGTTGACTCGCAGAGAGGTGACACCAGAGGTGACAGAGGCTGCGGTCGGGATCACACGTCAGACCAAATGCCAAATTTCTTTTCTCCATTCCCCTTAATGTGCCTTTAATTCACATCATTATGGTTAACCGTATATTGTGCTGAGGTTATGGATCTAGTTGGTGGTTTATAAATTAGGTTAATTAACATTACAATAGTACTTTGTGAGTGTGGGAGTATGTTTGTGCGTGGATGTGTGAGACAAGAGCCCTCCTTGGAAGCAGAAACAGGATTAAAGTGTCTGCAGGAATTGAAAATTTATTGTGTAAATAGCTTTATGATTTGTTGTGTGTTTGGATTAATGCAATATATATCCATTTTAAACATTGATCTCTAAGTGAGTAACATAATAAATCTGAATATTCCTTCAAATCACTGTTTACACTGGCCATGCTATAGATTAAGAGAGACAGTTGCCTTTATAAATTTAGTTGTAGGGTACACGGGTGTGTATAAATACTTCTGTTTCCAATTTTACCAAACAATGATGATAAACTGTTGTGAGTTGTCTGGACAGTTGTACACAGCCTGAGTCATGAGGAGGGATGATGCCGGGCAGTGACTGATGTGCAGATGGCACAGGGAGGGGGGGCTATTGTTTAGGCCAGGAAATGTGTAAATAGGCACCTAGAATAAAAATTCTATAAATGCATTGAAATGAAGATATAGTTCCTTCCCAGCTGTAATGCTTCTAAAAGGAGAAACTGTTTACACTTGTCAAAACATGGAAATATGGTTGTTTGTTTTTTATCTTCGGCAATTTTAATGGAAGAAGTGTAGAAGGTGTTTATGAAAATGCATTGGTAGGTACCCCTTGGCATGGGGTTGCTTTTGGTTTTCCATATCCCTTCCAAGACTGCTGATGGTGCTGGTTTTCATGCCATGTATTATTGAACAGGCTTAATTTGACAGTTGGGCAGCACCTCAGAAGGATTACTGGTTATCATTGTCACACCTTAAAAATGCATTTGCAGCGAGTGCTGTGGCTTTAAACATGGAATTAAGACAAGACAGAGTGCATGGGCATGGAAGTGATTTTAAAGAGATAAATACATCGACTTAGTTTTAGTTTCAGTTTTGATCTTTAAAGAGAAATTCTGTGGCCACCAGAAGCCCTCTGAAGAGCCAACTGGTCACAGGAGGAATAGCCAGTGGCCAGGGCAAGTCTCTTCCCAGGGAGGCTGGCTTGTCCTTCCCTGATTTAAAATATTCTTTTTTACGAGCTGGCTGCCTGGCTTGTCCTGGTTTGGAGCAATATGTTTTGAGTGCTACAGCTGAGGGTACCACTTGGTCTTGTTGCAGATGTCCTATGGTGACATCTTAGTGCACAAAGTCAGCTTACAAACAATGCACCAAAAAACCCAAATCCCTAAAAAATGTTCCTTTTTCATGGCGAGGAATGGTTTTGTGCCCTTTATAAAAACAAAAAAAAATTGCTTTCTTAAGTGTTTATATTTTTCCACAGTTCAGAGAAAGTGTGGTTTGGGTTCTCTTATACCAAATCCATCTCCTGTGTGAAAGCTGGAGAAGAGCTGACCCATCACGTTGTACCGAGGGGTTACACTGACAAGAGCTGGCCAGACCTTAAATTAATCAAATCATGCAGTTTTAAAACTCAGGAAGAAGAGATCACAATTTGTCCCTCTTGCTTCTTTTTTCTTCTTTGTTACCCTTCCTCTTTCACATTATTATTTCCAAGAGTGAGAACAAAAAACCATGATCATGATAAATTGTAGGAAGCTGGCAGCAGTAGTAATTAACAGGTAATTATCAATAAACAACATAACCACAAAAACTTGGATCCCACCTACCACTTGTCAACAATAAAGTCATGGAGACTCCACAGGCCACTGGACAAACAGTCCGCGGGGAGCACGGCCGGCACTGTTAGTGCAAATAAACAACCGGGAGGCAAAACAAAAGTCCAGCACAGAGTGATCGCAGGGAAGTAGGAAAGAAAAAGCTCCCTTGGCAGAAAAAACACAAAACCCAACACCAGCTACAGTTTGAAAAGCCAACCTCAAACTATTCACAGTTTATTGCGGCCCCAAATAAGTATCCCATAAACAGCCATCAAAGGCCACTGTTTGGCATCTTAAAAAAAAAAAATCTCTTTGAAAGTGGAAAAGAAAAAGCATTTTGGAGGAGGTAAGAGCTGGAGGGAGAGAAAACACTGTTATGTCAACTTGAATTTCTGTTTTCATGATTCTGAGGCAAAAGGAGATGTGCGGCAACCATGTGTATTCCCAAAGGGTCCCTCAGATGTACACACAGATATGCTTGGCCAAACATCCTTCCATCCTCTTTGTTGGGAACCAGGAGAGGTTTTTTAGGTGATTTCCAATGGGACAAAACCATCCCCTTCTTACATGTGCAAGTGGGGTTACTTTCTTCTCTCTCTTTTTTACTTAAATATGACCATAAAGATCTTGGAGGAATGACATTCCTTGTTTACACCACCTTACTTCCTAATGATCATCATCTTGCATTCCAACATTGGGGTTAATGCCAATTTTCTGTTGAAGAGAGTCAGATAAGGACAGCGGAATTAATTAAGAATATATTGAACACAGTAAGTTTTTTATGAGTGAATATAACATTGCAAACTAACATAGTGAAATTTAAGTGCTTGGATTTGGGGGTTTTAAAAATTGACATCAGAATCTGTGGTAGGAATGCACTACTTATGTCTTAACTTTTATGTTAAACACTTGACATGAATCAATCTTTAGATTTGCACTTAATAAGCCATATGCTGGCATCTTCATGGAATGTATGTATTTACAGAGTGATGATAGCTTCATTTGAAGCCTTTGTTGTCTGACACTCAAAGGAAGCCCCCAGTCTGTTTGTCTTGACTATCACGTCTCATCTGTGCTGACAAGCTTCCAATCAGCCCCACTAAACCTTCCCCACAGACCTGCTTCCCAGCCATTTCTGAGCCTGCCTTAGATGCTGCAATGTGTCTGCCTGTTTTTCCTTTAGATTGTCCATAGCCTGCTGTTTTTTCCTGAGGTTCTTCAGTTGCTGCTGCATTTTCTATGATTTTCTATGATTTTCTTAATTTCGATTTTTTTGGAGAATCCTACATCTTCTAACAAACCCTCATGCTGTGTCCCCTAGTAACTTAAAAGTAATTAAGCAAAAAGTAACCATTTTCAATATCTATCATTTAATTTGAAATTACATATGGATTTAATGGAGGGGGAGGAAATAGTGCTTTGAGAGATTAGTTCTTAAATTTTGATTTAAGAACTGAGTTATTAGCTGAAATAATATGAAGCGGGGCTGCTTTTTTGACCTTTCTAAAGTCTAGCCTAGTCAATTATTACAGCAGAGCAGGGAACCAAAGAACAGCTTTGAATCAGTCAGACCCAAACTGATTTAAGTTTGCATGGGGTCGAATAAGACATTAGTTAAAAATAACTAATGTATTCTTTGACCTCCATAATGAGAAAGGACATTTACAGGTTTTTCACTATACATCTGATCCTGTTTATTTCGTTTTGTGATTTAAAGATGGACTGGGCGTTCTTATAGAGGTCTAGGTAATATAATTTTTTTTTTTTTTTGCATTTGCTGCTCTAAGTATTCTTTCAGTTGTGCGTTTTGTCCATCAGTTTATACCATGGCTGTATTTTGAGGCAAGATTGAATAAGAAAGAAAACCACAGATGCCAATGTGGAAAGGAGCAGGATCACTAGGGCTCCCACCTCCCTGCAACTTGCTTTAAAAGCAAAACCCAGGTTAGTGCTAATAAACCTGCTTTATCATTGTTTTCCAAGTGGAATTAGGCAGGTACTATGACTGGAAGACTCCTTCCCTCTGAGACCTTAATTATCTTGCTCTTCTCTTTTCCCTGAGGTGAGGAGAGAATCTAACACACAACCCTGTGAGCTGAGGGAGGCAAATTAGTTCTCTGTCCAGTGGGGAGAGAAATTTTTGTAAAATATTGGTTATAAAGGGAAAAAAAAATCAGAAAAAAGAGCAAGTGGTAAAGACAACTGTTTGGAGAAAAGGAGAAGGAAAGGAGAAGGAAAAGAGAGAAAGGAAGGGGAAAGGAGCATTGATGTCAAAGCAAACCCAACCCAGTGAAGAAAATTTCATGCTAATTGAAAAGGTCCAACTTCAGCTATTTCTTCAGGATTCAGGTCATCCTGAGGACAAGATGAGAAAATGGAAGTTGTTTCCATTTTTTTGTGTAGATAGCTCTCATTTCTGGACCCAAATAATTCTCATTTTTGCTTCTCTGGTTTGGTCCTTCAGAATGCAAAGGCTTGGTAGCCTTGATTTATGCATCTGCCTTTTTCTGTTGTATAACCTGAGAAGATGCCTTTATAGCTGATATATTTGGCGCTGTAAAGGAAACATTAGTATGTCAAGTTTCCAAAGACTTTAAAACAGGCCAGCTGGCTTCTCGGAGTGCACAGCTTGAAATGGTCACTTCCATTTTCGGCTGAGCAGTGCTGCCGTCAGGAGGAGCATTGATTAAATTGACCACAGTCCAAGGCTGGTAGAGAGCATAACACAAAGACACTTCTCCTCAGGGCAAGCAGAAGATTTGTGTTGTACACAGGGATAGAGTATGATTTTTTTTCCCCTCTATACTGCAGTGTTTACTTTAAAATAGGATTTTTTCATAATAAAAGATGCCTTAGCTTTTACCATTAAATTTGCTTAACAATTTAGGTTATATTTCATTGATTGTATCCAGCTTCACACATAAATGTTTAGGGATATAGATAGCCCACATTCTCCTAAGCTTTCACTTCACTAATACAGCTTTCAGGAATAAAGGCTGCTCATATGATATTAACAAATATCATAGAATCACAGAATGGTTTGGATTAGAAGGGACTTCAAATCTCATCCTGTCCCAACCCTCCTGTCATGGGCAGGGACACCTTCCACTAGACCACATTGCTCAGAGTCCTGTCCAACCTGGCCCTGGACACTTCCAGGTTTTGTTTCACACTTATTTCTATTTGGCAAATGGCTTCTTTGATAATTTTTTTCCTCATCTTCAGTGAATCCTTTCACAGGGATATAGTCCAGCCAATGGGAGTGAATGAGTCAGGAATTTATTTGGGTGGTCTGTTGCTTCCATTGCCTCTGTGCAGTACCTAGAGCAGCAAGACCTCTCAATCCCATCGAAAATCCCTGAGATATATAGGGTTTTCACTACATTAAACATCAGAAAGATGTCAGAGAGAAAGAAATATTTTCAGGGTAACAATGTACAAGGAAGGAAGAACTCTGTGGGGTAAATGCTCTTTTGTGTGCTTCAGGAGCATCCCTGTGAATGGAGAACACCCATGAAAAGTAGAAGCCATCTGAGGTATCCTTTCCCTTTTTGGTAAAACAGTGGTCCCAGGGTTTCCTCCAGCCCCTCAGCAGAACAAAGCAATTGAGTGAGAAGAGATAGTGGCATTCCAGGCTAATGAGTCTGTCTTCATGCTTTCCCCCTGCTTTGCACCTGAAGTATTATCTATTACTTCTCTTTGTCCCCAAAGTCAAACTACTCTATTATTTTTCTTCCTGGTCCCTCTCTATATGTTTTTATGGGGTTTTTAAGTATGTTCTTAAAGCTCTCTCACAGATCAAAACCAAGGAGGTGCTTTGGAAGCACAACACCTTAGCACTTACTGCAGATGTAACAGTAATCTTTTATAATCAGAAATAGGTATAATTCTGTGTCTCTAGCAAAGGATCTTAACTGTCAAAGGATTAAGCCATATCCTGATCAATGCAAGTGACTTCCTAGAAAACAGGCGGGGAAAGATTTCCTGTAGTTAGCAGCAATAAGAGAGAGGAACTTTAAAAACAACTCTCTATTTGATAACTACAGAAATCTAGCTAAGTCTTAGGGATTTAGCCAGGGAACATATTGGTTCCAGCAGACTATGGTAAAGTTAATTAAGGGTGATTAATGGAGCATTTTCCTTCCAATGATATCTGTGACAGAACAAAGCTGTCTGAGGCTTGTCAAGCAGAATTTGAGTTGAATGAGTATTTATGTGATCAAATCTGAAGGGCTGCCTCTTGACAGAGCAAGGATTCATCAATCAATTGCGCTGGCTTGCAGTGGTGGGAAATTGGTCTATCAGCATAGCTCTGCTCCCATCCCCCATTTTTTCATTCAATCATCCCTCAGGCTACAATGCATCTTTAGCTTTTACCTCTGACCACCTTAAGGGCTATCAGAGAAAAGTAAAAGTAAGAGCTAAAACATCTATTATAGTGGTTATTTCTCAGCTGTACTCATACAATTGATTTCTTTTAAGCAGAGGCCCAGGCACTGTAAAGCGATACAAGCCTGTTCAATGAATTAATTGGTTTTAATAGAAGTTTAGCCTGAAGAATATATAGCGCTCTCTTGCAAGAAAGTCTCCTGTTAGGGGAACCACCTGCATAAAAGGCCCCGGTCCTCTCTTAATCCCACTGCCCTTATCATAATCACTTCATTTAAAAACGCAAGATCCTTAATTTAAAAGAAAGGGAAACCACGTGTGCTCCAGTTTCTGAGCGTTTAATCATGCGTCAGTTCCTGGGAGGGGAATACTGGCTGCCTGCACTTGGCTGGGGGTTGCCCTTGCAGCCCTTTGAGCCCTGGGATGTAAGTCATGCCAGGATTTGGGCAGAGGAATGAATGCCATTGTGAATATACCAATATTTTTGTTTAATGAATGCCTCAATTTCTTTCACTGTTGTAGGGATTAAATGGAGTTAACCACAAATGTTGCAAAATGATGTGTGTCTCATGCAAAACTCAGAAAAAGACAAGTCTTAGCCCTACTCTGAATAAAATCAGGGTGGGTATCCTTTTTGTGACAGGAAGTACAGGTTTAGCTCCATTTTCTAACCCAGTTCATAAATGATTTTTGGTTTAATTGCTGAGTGCTCAAGCTTTATTCTTCTGGGAACTCACCAAGCAAAATACAAAAATGGTATTTAAAACACCAAGATTGTCATGAAACATCTCCATCATTATCCACGTAAGATGCCATCATTAGACATCTAATCTACATTACCCATCTACTGTTCAGCAATTTAAATTGATCATCAGTTCAATAAGAGCAGCATCTCCTGGGAGCCGTTCACCCATTTTCTACAAACATCTAGATGAGGATGATGAGGGTTGCATTCAAGAAGTCTAATCTCTCTCTAAGGGAAACTTGGACTTGATACCTACCTTTGAAAATGTGTAAAGCTTCCAGTAAAAATAAAATCCATGAGAGCGGATTACTTTCTTTGGTGCAGTTGTAAGCTCAGTTGTGTGTCTCCCTCATTGGATTTGCACACTAATCTCCTTCTTAAGTTACTGGTAGAAATCAGGTTTCTAGGACTTTTATGAATTGGAAAATTGAAGTTCTGCCTGGTAATAATTTTGAGGTTTGTACCTGCCTCATCTAGGCCAGCTATAAATTAGGAAGGTTAAAGACAAGACTTCACATTTTCCCCAGACTTGTGCACTTTACACAAAGAAGCACAGAGTGCTCCAGCATGCCCCAAACTAGGGAAAAATGGCTCAGTCATGGGTTGGCTTTACTTTTTATGCAGTTTTCCATCCAGGACTATTCCCATGAGACCAAATATCTTTCCTGTGTACACTACTTTTTTATAAATCTAAAGAGGTTCTGCAAATGCAAATAAGTCTTGTAGACCTTATTAGTTGGCCCAATATGATTATCGTTGAGAGCATTTCTTTCCATCAGTAGAGAATACTATTTCATATGTGCAAGCAAGCTTGGAAACCAAATGTCTAAATATTTAACCAATGTTATTTCAAAGAATTTTGTTATTTATCTTCTTTATGATTTATATTATCACATTCTCTGTCTGTAGTTGTGGTTTATCATAAGCAACCCATCTGCTGTAACAGCCAAATTGGAACATTCATATAAGATGCGTTCCGATACCATAAACATGACAAAAGAAAGATTACATTTAGTCTTCCTCCATGTTTAACCATTTTAATTTGTTTCCTATGCAGAAGAGGCTCTAAATTTACTTAATATATGTTAGCACTTAGGAACACAGTTAGGAACATGACTAGGGTCTTAACCTATTCGTAAATAAATGGGAAGCTTCCTGTCTGAGTAAAAGAAAGAGAGAGAATTTATGTCAAACAATCAGGAATTTAATACATAGTGCTCTATTAGGATGTCCAGTTTGTGTACATACTCTTAAGGCATGATTACGAATAACTTCACTTCTTATAAACAATGTGACTGAAGAAATTACTCACAGATACAACAAAAAGGGAAAGAAAGGTAGGAAGTTTTAACTGCAGCCAACAAAGGAATTACTTTCCCTGAAAAGGTTAAAAACTCACGCATTTATTTTTGTTGCCATAATATTTGTCTTTGCAGGTTTAGTTTTCTTAAGAATCCCAAAGAAGATGCTGCGTTGGGAAAGATTTTAGTGACCTGGGTTCAAAGTCATATCATAGATCCAACATTTTCTCCGACAGCTTTGGTTTTAAAGTAACCCTAATGCTAGACTAAATCTGTGAAGTGACTGTCGGTATTTATATCACTCTAGAGAGTGCTTTTAGTGATTACAGGCTTGATCCAGCAAGTTGTTGTATGCCTGCAACTTCTGTCGGCTTCGATGGAAGCCAAGGGTGCTCAGTTAATGGGTGAGAGTGCTCAGCACCCTCAGGACCCAGCCTGATGTGATTTTTCACATTGAAAGGTCAAGTAGAGGGCTTTTCATTTCAAGCTATAGAGTCATTCATTTTTCTCTCTTAAGGTAAAAAATAATCACGTGATTAGAGAGTATGTGATTAACTGTTAAGGAAACAATGTCCATAATGATATATAAAGGTGTTGCTTTCAAAAGTCGTGGTTGGATTTCTTTGGGAGTGTTAAATATATGGTGCTCCAACACCATGCAATTCATGAATGCTAAAAATAAATATAAGCTTATTTCTGTAATGGTGATTTACTATGGAGCAATTTTGAGCAAATATATTCACATTATAGGATATGAATACAAATCAAACATAACTGAGCTGGTCTTTATGAGAATGAAGTGTCAGTACATTTGAAATTATGTCTAATGCCACACTTTAATCATTTTACCAGCATGTTAATATTCCAATTGATTATTCTGTGTTCCTGAATGTTTAAGATTTTTGCTACTGATTTGTCTGCTGCAAGCATTGCACACCTTCCCAAGCTGGGATACTACTGGCCTGATTTGGTCTGATAAAAGAGCTTATCTTGTTGCAAAGTCCTTGCCTCGAAAGAACATTAACACAATAGGGTATAGAGAAAGGGAAAAATAATGGTGGAACTAACAAGTTACATATGTGCCTTCAGCAGCATCAGATTGTCTTTCATTACACCTCCTCTCTGCTCATGTGATTTTCCTGGAATGCAGTTCCTAAGGTGGAGACTTCATACACTGTCAGCACCAGGAAAAGTAATGGGTTATACTCTGGGGTTCTTACTGCAGTGGCATTACACTTGCTCACGTAGGAAGGTGGCACTGGGTCTGCTTGTATTAGCTGCATTCATAACCCTCCTATGTGTAAAAAAGGTTAATTATTTTTTCCAGTCTTTACTCAAAATTTTTTGTTGTTTTACCACTAGGACTGAAGAAGCCAGGAGACCTAGGTGGAGAATAAAGGGCACAGAGATGGCTTACACTTTCGGACCTTTCAGTCAAAGAGAACATTAATGGATGCACATAAGAGAAGAGGAAACTAAGACTTGTCATCTTGACAGCTGCTGTATCATACCATGAGATTAATCCTCATGAGTTCAAAGAGGGATTTGAAGAAGAGTTGGGAGGAGATTGCTGAAATAGCTTTGGGGGTTTTTGCAGGGAGAGCCTCCTCCATCTGGAGGGCAAGAATGGAGAAAATGCAGCATTTCAAGGATTCTCTCTGGGGTCTGATATTGGAAGGGGAGTTGACATTGGGTCTCTACACAGGGATGATTTACACCAAAGTGCCCTGGAAGGTAGTAGGATGTCAGTTTTTCCTTGAGGAGATGCGCAGAAGAGAGAGATGATGGAGGGTTCAGAGATGTCGCAGTGAGGGTTCCAAGATATCACCAGGCAAAGTGGTGGAATAAGGAAAGAGCAGTAATATTTGTCTGTGATCTCAGTAGTTCACTTCATAGTCTGGCTACAATACAACTACTGAAGCTTTTTCAAAATCCTGTATAGCAATTTTATAGCAAATTGTATTGCTAATTAAAGTTATGATGTTAGTGCTAAAGACATGTACCTCCTATAGGACCTTTTAAAAGATGGGGAGATTGAAACGAAGCAGAAAGAAAGGAAGAAAGGCAGGAGTAAATTGTGACCACAAACCCCTGGCTGTCTGGTGCTATTTATCCCAGCCTTGCTCTGTTTCCCTTGCTGATAACACAGTTCAACATATATGCGGGCATTGTTCTGACACTGAAAGATGAAGCTGCTTTTTATGAGCCGTAGCCCTCCGCCACGCTTTGCCTCACAACACCTACTGCCTCGCTCTGGTCCCTTGATCCTGTTTTCCTTCCCCTAAAACCAGTGTGTTTATTGGGAACAGTGCAATGGAAATTCCACTTACTGTTTATATCTTAGGTTTCTCTTCCCTTCCTATATTTCCCAGGGAATTGGGGCAGTATGGATTCTTGCTCCACACCCATGGCTTTGTCTTTGCCTTTTTTTCTGAATAATTTTTCCCAACTGCATTTCCATGGAGCAGCTGTTTGTGTTTAAAAACCACCTGCACAAGTAGTTCTGTTTTCAGTGGAAGAAAATGTCTCTTGTAAAAGGAAAAAGCCCTAAGGTGTTGAAGTTTGCTAGGAGTTTTAATTCGATGCGTATTTTTTCCTACTGATTGATGAATGTTTGAAGTGCAACTTTAGACCTTGATAACTAATGAAACTGGGTGGTACTAACAGTCACTGTCTGACAGGGTGATGTGTAGTTAAACTGAGTCCCTGTGAGGAAGGAGATGGAGTTTTGACCCAGCAGGAAAATCTTAGATCCCTGGTTTAGCAGAGAAGAGAGAGTGAGAGATGGAGAAAATGAAGAAGTATCTCCATACAGAGTGAAACTACTGGGCAAAAAGATGAGATCTCACACGGCTGAGCAAGGAGTAAAAAGATGTAATACAAGCAGAACATAAGATCTCCTAGGAAAGGACGATGGGCACCGGGGGAAAATCTCACCTTCATTTAAAGCTCGTGGGAATTTTGGGGACTTTTCCTGAAGGGCTCCTGAAGTATAATGAGGAACGATAACATTATTTCCCAGCCATCACTAATCTCAAGGAGCTGAGGTTTATATTACACTCGTGTATTGTGCTGGGGTGTTTGTGAAGCCATTGAGTGCAGCCATGAGTGGCCCTGAGCCTGTCCCGTCCCTGGGAAAGCCCTGTTTGTTCTCTCCAGGGGCTCTCCTTGGCTTTTCTCCTGCTGTCCCTAACGCACTCCCACCTCTTACTCCTCTTCAGTTCTCCTTACTGTGGCCTTATTTAAGTTCTTTCCAAATGATATTAGTTCTTTAATTTCCAAACAGCCAGCTGGACTGAGTACCCGAATCCTCTCCAGTTTACCAAAGAACTGCTGTGTACTTGGTACTGCCTCTGCTTGGCAATGTGGGATGCTTACAAGACAAAAAACTACATCAGGCCAACAGTAAATTCTGGCTTTCAGCCCCTGTTGAGGTGATTAGATGATGATGATGATTTCTTGCTGCAAAGCTGGCATTAAACCTCCCCCGACCAGGGAGTAGAAGGTCATTTATGTGTTCCATCCCAGATGATGGGACCAGGAGCAATGAGGGTGGTAGCAAGTTAAGAAATAAATTGTACCAAAGTTTGAAGAGCTTTACCCCATTATTTATAGATACACATATAAATTTATATTTATTTTCACATGTATTTAGGACTTAGTGAGTATCCTTGTTCATTCTTCCATCAATCCCATCCAAACTGAAGGAATTGTCAGAAGCCAGGCTAGTTGTGTGTCCCAGGAAGACGAATTCTGGCTCCCACTTCCACTGCTTCCCAATCTTTCCTTCTCTCTACCTGCAGCTTTACTGCCCATAGGTAGCAGTGACTGTGTCCTCTGGCTGGGATTTGGGTGGGACAGTCAGGCTCCTGCCTTCTTCATGCCAGATAGACTCCTTTGCAGTAAATTGGAGAAATCGGAGAGGTCTTGGCTTACCATGGCTTGTAAAGGCCTTATAAATGGTTTGTACAAAATTTTTCCAAATGGAAACAGCATTGTGCCATAAGTTTAAAGTAGCTTTGATAGGAAAGAGAGGTAAATATAAGCCTTTCCACCTCTGTGGGTATATTGTAAATGCCAGACAGTGGAAAACCAGTAAAGAAAAAAGCATTTCAAAGCAAAGGCTGCACTCAGGAAGTTAGACTCGCTTGTTTTTTTAACTTGTATATGAGCTGAACCCAGAAGCCATTTCAGACACAACTGGTTTTAGCATAAAGGTCACTGCTGGCCACTGTTGTTTGGGAAACCACTTGATGCTGTGCACAGGTGAAATCTGCTCTCACCATACAAAACCCATGGGAATCACCAGGGACTGACAGCCACCATGGGTGTTTTAGAAGGGCTGTCTAGGTGTAAAAGCGAAACATTGTCTTCTCACTCAGTGCATCTTAGGCCTTAGAAACTGAGGAAGAGTGTGGTGGAAAGCATCCTTCTGGGTCGTGCTCATTGTAACAGGCTGGAAAACTCTACAAACTAGACATGAGGGTGGTAGGCACCGCTGAGATATGCGAGAGGAAAGGGAAAGCATGGCAGAAGATGAGATTTGATCGAATTTGGGGGCAATATCAGGGCTATGTCTATTGAGAGACTTGGCCTCTTTTATTCCTCACCTGCAAAGGCAGTTTGCACCAGGCCAAGTGAGATTTAGAACCACGAGGGCCCGGAATCATGTGAGCAGGCTTAGAAAGGTGTCTGGAGCTGGGCAAGAAGGTTGCAGGCTAGGCAGCTGTGCAGTAGGGCCAAAGGAGATAGGAGTGTGAATCACCTTGTTTCTCTTGCCCGAGGAACAGGATCCTGAGAACCTCTCAAAGACCCCAAGCAGGTCCCAGGTCAACCCCAGGGGCTGGTGAGTCTGCAGGTAAGAAAGGAATGTGCTGCAACTAGGGAAAACCTCTCCCATGAGAGGATAAGGGTACAGTATTCTAGACAAGAATACAGTATTCTAGACAAGAACAAACCCTTGTGAAAAATAGAGGTCCTGATTCTGAGACCTGGTGGCAAAGCAACAAAGGGATCCCCTGGAGAGTAGCTGCAAGTGCGATCGCTGATGCGAGATGCATCACCCTCCAGAACTGACAGGGACACTTATTTATATAAAAACACAGAGCTGTAAAACCAGAGCCCAATGTTTGCAGGGTAAATAAGTGACTTCACTGGGAAGGGTTCCTTAGCAGAGCTGAATGAAAAGTGGGCAAATCCATCACTGCTCCTTACTCAGCCGTCATTTAGGTTATCTTTCTATCAGTATTCTGCTAATCTTGGAGTATCAGAGCTTTGTTTGTGTAGATGCTGATGCTTAAATAGGTCTGAATACAATTTCATTATATTCATTCATGTCACTGTTCACAATCATGTAGCAAAAAAGAAGCAGTTCTGCAAAACCTGCATGACTAAAAGTTAAACAGGTTGCGAGAAACTGCAGCAGTGTGGCTGGTTTGCTAAAGGGGCATTAGTTGCTGAAGAAATCACCATGTAATGTTTAGTAACAACAGCTGAGAGTGTGGCTGCGTCCATTTCACGAAACTAGTAGAGAAAATGCTGTAGACCACCTTTTCATTGCTATTTTGGAACCTAAATTCAGTTTGTGAGTGCTTGCAAAATATCTGTTGTCATCTGCTCATGCAGAACTTCTCTGCAACACCTCCGCAGGCAGGTGCTCTAAGTGTATATATAAATTTATCTTTGTAGTGGCCACTGGTGCCACAACAAACGTCATTCCAAACAAACTCTCTGCTACAGACTATGTTGGAAATCATCATTTAACACATCATTTAGAGTACATCAGAGGGAATCTCACTCAACCTGACTGTAATAATTCCCTTCTACAATTAACATGTTTTTTTAGCATTTTGACATTAAGAATAGAGGCAAAGTCCTTTAAACATGTGGCTTCAGTTTGGTGCTGAGCATCGGAAAGTGAAGGTTTATAGTGCAATGGATTATTATTATTTGTCACATGAATTTCACAAAGTAAATCACAGTGTCTCTACGAAAATTACACAGATGACCTGTATTTTTTCTCATTTATTAAAGCTCAGATTGCTGACCCGAGAGGGCTGCCCAGAAATAATCCTCTCTTAGCCTGTGAAGGAGAAATCCAGAGGATAGGATCTCAACCTATTTTTTGACTTTCCCCCTGTGGTCAGTGAGGATGCATAAGTTTCTTTTTATTAACACAATTAAATTCAATGGGTTCTTTCAACTGATTTAATTTATGCATTGAAAGTAGCCATGCAGTCCCATGTAGCTGCTCAGGTGTTGCACGTAGAGCTGGTGCTCCCTGGTTTATTTTTGGAAGGGCTCCATGCCTTACCAGAAAGTAGAGATGCTTCTGAGAGACAATGCTCCCACCCTTCATCTTGATTTATAGTGCACATTACGATTTTAAATGATATCCCCAATCAGGATGAGCTGTGACTGTCCTTTGTTTCCAGTCCGTGCATTTAAGCTGGGTATTTTCTATCTTGTAGTGGACTCCCACCCACCCCACACTGCTCTCTAAGGTGTCAAATGACAGAGTAATAACTCTTCGTAGCACCCACTATCCATCTAACCTACATTCTTACTCTTACTTTAGTCAGTGCTGCTTCAGATATAAATCAGTGCTCTGGGTTCAGTGTGTTCCTGTTCCAGCACTTCTGATAGGGTGTGAATAGTTACATATTTATTCAGACTTGTGCCTTATAAAGTACATGGCTGCAGTGACATGCTCTTCTGGGTTGTTTGTTTTATGGTGCTATTTAATAGGGTGACTCTGGCTAGTGGCAGCTGATGAGTTCAACTGTAAAATTATGGTAACGTGGCAGAAGAAACTGCAGAAGAAACAGCAAAGTTCAGGATGCTGAGCCAGGGGAGCAGAACGGCTACCATCTCCGGCCTGTGTTATTCTGTTGTATTTTTATAATTTTATAAATCCGTTTACTAATCCCACCTTCTCCATGATTTTCCCATTGTATGCAATGAGAGTTCTGTGCAAATATCTGTTTTATAACACGTTTATCACAAAGCAGCATGGGTTGTACACCAGGTAATGTTCCTTCTCTGCTGGCTAAACAAACACTTGAATTGTTGCCCTCTCTGTCTAAAGGCAAGGAGGATTTTTCTATTGTCCTCAATGGAGTCAGGATTTCATGATGGGAATATTTTATAGCTCTGCTTTTCACTTTGGGCATTTGTTTCTGATGACTTTGCAGTGGATCTCTCTGTCTGTACGATCCTGGTTGTCATCTTTGGTCAAATTGACATCTTCAGCCTTGGCACATCCCCACTGTGCAAGCAGTGCCAGCCCCTCTTCCCACATTGCTCCTGGGGGTCCCTCCGGCACAGGGCTCTCTTAGGGTCACAGCCACGAGGGTCTTGCATGGTGCTTTGGGCAGGCAAACAAGGTGATGCCGATATCGGACCAGCTCTGCAGCCTCCTGGGGACTGCCCAGAAACAGCTAAATATATTTTTCCTAGTACATGACTTCACCTCACCAGCAGTGAGATACCATCTTGCCCTTTGTGTTTGGGCT
Organism: Calyptomena viridis; assembly: GCA_013390005.1. Classification (NCBI taxonomy): domain Eukaryota; kingdom Metazoa; phylum Chordata; class Aves; order Passeriformes; family Eurylaimidae; genus Calyptomena; species Calyptomena viridis. The sequence continues at coordinate 201,521 of WEIV01010172.1, read as the reverse complement.
GGATGACATTTTCTTCTTTCCCAAGCGGCCCCGTCCCGGCTGGCAGGGAGGAGCAGCACAGCCTGCAGACACTGCCCGGCAGCTTGCCCAGATCTCTTTGATAAGGATCAGGGAGCTGGGAAACACCAGGCTGGTTTTCTGTTTCGGTGCTCAAACTGATGTAGGTGCCGTGTTCTGGATTCAAGCTTGAAGGGGATTATTTTTGAGTACCAAGTGTACTGTTTGTGGAATAGCACTTGGCTCTGCTTTTCTTCCCTGGGAGTGTTGGGTAACTGGCATTCCTGTCAATACTCATTTTTATTTGTTTTACTCATTACTAAATGTGAGCAAACATTCAAGTCTGTGGATGTGCGTGGATATATCCATGTGCTGTGCTTATCCCTGCACATGCATACGCAGACTGTTGCTATAATTAGGTCTGTACTGGGGAGCTGGGAGTGCTTGGGAAGAGTGGCAGGAGGAATGGTGAGCAGCTGGGTGCTGACATGACCTTCCCAGCCCCGTGTCTGGAAAGGGTCTGAGGTCACCTATGTCCTTCTGAATATACCTTGTATCACCAGCTGATTTGCAAAGAGGCTAATTTGAAAAGAATCTTTCTTTGGGTATTTGCAAGGTTTTAATTTTAAAGTCTTCACCCTAGCTGAATCCAAGGTCTGCAGCAAGGTCAGGTCTAACAGCTGGATTTACACCTGCATAGGCTGGGTCTTCTCAACAGCGGGTTGGGCCTCCCATGTGCAACTTGGTTCCCCTCATCTGAAGGCTCCATTGGTTGCTTAAATATTTCATTTACACAGCAAATGTCACAGAATTTACTGTATGAATGGAGTTGGTGTTTTATTAACCCATAAATTTTGCAAGGTCAAACACTTATTGATTGTAACTCCAAGCTCCCCAAAGATCTGACGTACTTGGCACAATATTTTTGTAGGTGTTGCTAATTAATGAAATTAAACAAATCAGATGCTATCTGAAGCAGTGATATGCCCCAGAAAAGAAGGGGGCACAAAATGCCCCAAAGCATGAATTATTATTAATTCTTACCAAACGTACGTGACAGGCTGGCATTGGTACAGAGGCACTGTTAAAACTGAAGGGCATCATTTTAGAGTTGGACCAAATAGTTTATTCCGGGGGAAGCCTTAAGCAGAATCTACCCATTTGTAGGGTTTAGAAAGCTCGGTTCACTTATTTACTTTGGATTTTTGTGTTCACTTTCATCCCCTTTTGTACTTCCTTGGATAAAATCCAAACAGGCAGAGTAACTTCAGAAAAGCTGTTCTCACCATAGGGAAATAATGTATTATGCTAATTCCAATTAAAGGAAATCTCTTAAACTGCAAATATAGGCTTCAAGAGAGAAATGAAAAGTGTGGAAATTAACATTCTTGCCAGATTTCCAGCTCAGTTCTGCATACTCAAGGGGTTTGGGTCAGGCTCAGATAAGCATCCAAAATTTGGGGATGTTTATCCAAACCTTCTTTCCAAACCTTCTAAGTTCACTCCTGACTAATCATAATGGAGTTAGTGGTAGCAGGATATGAATGTACAACATTTAGCTTAGAAATTGGCAGCTCTTCATTATTTCACAGCTTGGAGCCTTTGACCAAATATCAACTCTGCTAACCAAAACAAAATAAAATAATGCCTTTACTTGGTCTCCAGCCATACCACCTTGTGCTGCAGCCCTGGAAGACCTTCCAAGCAGGGGTGGGACAAGGCAGACTTTGGCTGGGGGACCTCCCAGGAAAATACTGATGGTACTGGAAGCATCTCTTATGATTCAGAAGGTGATGCTTTCCCTAGGTTGATGTTGAACCCATGTAACAGTTATGCATACAGAGTTGTTCTTTCAGATTTTTGAAATTTCAGAGGGCTGGTGGATCACTAAAGATCTCTTCTGAAAGGCTCAGATGTTAACTCCACATTCACATGAAATGCCACTGCAATATCCATTACACAACTAGTGAGTCCCTGACAATCCTCACCTCGCTGGTTCCCTGTTCCATCCCAGGGCTGTTTGCCTGTGCAGTCATGAGGGGGATGTGAGCTCCCTGTAGAGTTTAATGTTGAAAGTGTTTGGAATATTTTTTCATTGAAATGATTGGAAGGTGACTGAGGCTCATGAATTAGCTCCTGAAGAAGCAGGTTTTTTTCTCTGCTTGTCACTGCTTTTGCCATCACACTTTTCACTTTGAACAGAAGAGGGGAGCTGCCCTGTTATAGGCACCTCCCAATTTATTGTACTTTTTACCATAATGTAGGAAGCCATAATATAGCTAAGGAGACTCCATATATCTATCTTGCATGGATATCAACCTTCAAAACACCACCAGACTTCCCCTCACCTTCTCACCCATCTTTTTTCCCCATACATTTGATTTTAGTCAAAGACTGTCACTTTAAGTATGCTGTATTTGAATTTTATTCTGGCATTGAAACTCATGGCAGGAATAAATCCATCCAAGTGCAAATTCTTCCCAAGTGAAAAAGCACTGAAATGTTCAGTGAAGTTATACCAGGAATGAATTTGACCACATGAACTTGGATTGCAGGTACATAGTTTAGCACCTAAAATCCTTTCTGATTTGCTTAGACTTACCTCTGAATTACAGATAATAAATCTGCAGGGTTGTAATACTACACATCCCATTGAAAGTTCTAGTTTAAAAAAAAATATTTGTCATTGAGAGTAACAACATACATCATAAAAATATGTTAAGAAATGTTCAAAATGTATTTGAATATAGACCTTATGGCTCTAAGATTTTTAAAAAGTTCAATGATTACTCATTCAGGATATGTCGCGAAGTACATTTTATAAAATATTGCTGGTACCCTTGCCGTTTCTCTTCCATCTTGCTCCTGAAATCAGCAGAAGTAATTCCTTACTTTCTACCAGACCCTCTATTAACCAGTAGCATAGAATGTACTACTCTGAAGGTTTTGACAGTTTAAACTAAGCACCTGTTTCCATCTAATGTAGGTTTGGCAGGATGCTAACTTAGATGGAGCTCATGCCACTCAGATGTCAATTTTTTCTTCATTAAGCCAATATATTAGTGAACTACACCATGCTCTAAAACTCACATCAATCTCCCATCACATTTACTCTTTCTTTTTTTTTTGTGGTTGCCTTCTCCTTCCAAGGGAAATGGAACAACTCTTCATACATTGCTTTTTTCACTTCCCAACATGAATTGGTGCACAGCTCCTGTTTGACTTTGAAGTGGGTATTTGGGTTAGAAAGTGGATTTTGTGTATAACATCGATGCCCACAGCAGCTGCATTATGAGTGTTTTGGCATCCTGCAGGATGGAAGTTTGGGAGGGAGAGGGTCACTGCCCAATAAATTCAATAATTATCACTATTGATGTCATCAAGAGGTCTGTAACGATGTGACCAAGGATATATAGAAGGAACGGAGAGAAAATGCGAATAATCTGAGTTGCCTGATGCTTGTAGAAATAGTTCTTGGGAGTCATCATTGTAGCTGGTTTTGGTTTTAGAAAAAGCAGAAACAGCAGAAAAACTGTTCCAAATGATTGTGAAGACGTGATGGGCTTCTGTAATTTCAGGGAGAAAAATCAGAAAATCATGTAACATATGACTGTTGATAGCTGCAAGAAGAACAAATGCTTTTCATCCCCAAACACGTCGTACCATCAGCATTTCAACAACTCCTATTTAAACATGAAAAAGAAGATATTTTTTATTATGATTTCTGCCTATTGGGCTCTGATCAGCAATGTAGAAAAGAGCTTCCAGGAGCGTATGGTTGCTTAGCCTTCCTTCTTGTTTCCTTTTACTCTTAAGTTCTTGAAAGGTCATAAAACAGAGAAATAAAAAAGCCACTGAAGTGTAGTTTTTGTTAACTTTATCTTCTGAACATTAAACATTGTTTCAAATTTCTTACCATACATAAAATGTTTTGCCTTGCTGTATCATGTGTACAGAACTTCAAAAAGTAAATGCGACAGCTCAGAAAATATAATGGATGTGTAATAACAGCTCTTTAGATCTCCTGTTTTTAGCATAGCATCTTTTTGTTCCCAAAGGTGCTTTTAACATGATATCTAAAGCTATTTATGAAGTCATTTATTTTTGCATGGTGATAGGTCTTATTTTGTAATTAGCTCATGGTTTCTGTCTTGCTGTAATGTGTGAGCCCCCCTGAGCTGTTTAGTCTTCATCAACCCTTCTTGTTTTCCTTCCAAAGACATTCACCTCAATAACTCCCATTTCATGGATGCAGTACATCCCATCTCCCTTCAGCACCTTCTGTGAAAACACTTGGAAATTGTTGCATATGAGCAGAGTTCAGTTCTTTTTGTTGGGCATTTTCAACATAAAGAAGTTTTCCTGTTTGCCTTAAATCCATTCATCACATGAATTTCAGCTGATGGTTTTTAACCACTTTTGCCCCACATCCTGTCCCCATGGGCCACCACGGTGCTGTGTAAGGGCTGCCAGTGACAGGCACACTTGTGGAGACCAGGGTTTGCCCCATCAAGCTGGAGCTTTAGTCAGAACTGAGTTGCTAAATCATGATTTAGTCTGTTTGGAGCATCTCTTCTGTGTCCAGACATATGATAAGGGCTGGTGTGAACACAGTGGGAACAGTTGCTTCACCAACACTCCTTAATCTGCTGTCATTTGCATATATGAAATGCAGTGGGGTTAACAGGATTTCCTTGACACCCTGCCAGCAGCAGCCATGGTGTTGGTTTCCTCCAGTACGTCAAGCAGGTTGCTGTTAATCACCCACCATCAGGATTTTTGTGCCAGCTCCTCTGCTCATTCTGCTGCTGTGCCCACAGGAGCAGCAGAAGCAGGGAAGGGCTTCAGGTGCCAGCACGGGTCCCAAAAAACTGCAGGGGTAAAACCAACAAATTTTAATATTTAGTGCTAAGTTTTGTCCTCCTCCACATCTTCTTAAGCCAACACAGAGGGAAGTTAGAAGGCACAGCCACTGAGTGAGAAACACCCAGCTGTGTTGCCTCTGTGGAAAGCTGGGGAATGGCTCCAGATCCAGCAGGGACAGTGGGGTCATGGCACTAGCAAAAGAGGTTTAGGAACTTTATCCTCATGTATTAACAACCCCGTGGCAGCTCTTGGCACACAAAATTCCTTGAGATGTGACTAAGTTTGTGCCCACTGACACAGTTCAGGGCCACAAGTGGTGGTTGTGGTGGGATCCTCCTCAAGTGGCCTGGAAGTGTCAGGAAGCTTGGAAGCAAAGGCATAGAGAAGAGCTTGATAAATAATATGATGTGGCACTGAACCACTGCATAGAAATGAATCAAAATTATAAAATCAATAAGTATCGATCTGTATATATCATACAAATAACTGTGCCTGAAGAGGTGCCCAGATTTAACATGCTGATTATACACCAGTCAGTGGAAATAACTGAGATCTGAAGGGCTATTACATTTCAGTTGTTCAATGCTGCAGCTGAAGCTGATAATATCTCAGTTGAAGTCTCTTTTAAATTTTTTCCTGCTTGAAGTTCTTGGTAACAAGTATATTTAATCAACAAACCAGAACTGAATAACAGATTTTTGGCTTACGAAATACTCTTGAGCCATCTAAAGCTGGAGTCCAAACACTACAAATTCTTCTAAAAATATACACCTTTCATTTTAACTCTCATTTGCTTTTACTACTGGCCTCACTTATGTAAGCCAAGGTCACTGCACTGCAGATGTGTCTGCTGCCCACTTGGCTACTGACAGGAGTTCCAATGAATCACCTGGAATGACAACATCTGTGCCCAACAAACCCTTTGTGTGACTGGGTGGAAATCAGGTCAACAAGGTCTTTGTTATATCCTGTTCATAAAAACCCTATTTATATCTTATTCTTTTTGTACCCCTTAAACTGTTGAAGCTGAACTATACAAAAGGAACAGGATTTACTAGAATTTTGAGGTTTTGGTCAGTCTTTGTATCTGGTGGTGAACTTCCTTCCTCCTTCCCAAGAGTAGAGGTGTTAAGGAAGGAAGGATGTGCTTAACTCAGTGTGGGAAGCTGCTGTCATTACTATTGCTTTCTTCGAAGTTATCATGGTGTTCTTTGGCCTCACATTTTGCCTCCTAAACTCAGGATAAATACCAGCCTAACAGATGTGCAAAAAAGCTTTGGATCAGTTACTTGTCATACATGGGCAAGCACAGTCTGAAGCCGCTGCAGAATTACTTCCCATCTTTATTCATGGATTGATAATGTTCATTTTCCTTTGCTGGATTAGATTCACTGTGTAGATTTCTGGGCATATAAATGATATCTTGAATGAAACCCTCACATTTTATAAATAATTCAAGCCAAATCAGTTTCTTCTCTCTGTAGAAGTATTTCCTGGTCCACAACAACATTGATCTAAACCTACTGTATTCTGTTTGAGACAAAATTCACAGGTTAATTTAGAGAACGAAATAAGAATTAAGTGATTCTGAAGTTCTAATGAGCACTCATAACTCCCACTTTCATCTTTTATAGCATTGTTAAATGCACCATAGGCACTAGGGAAAATTGTGGTCATTCATATCGTGACAGACATTCGTGCTTTACTGCCCAAGCTGACAGAAACCCTTTGTGCAGTGCACAACTGGTTTGAGCTTCTGTTTGCATTAAAATGACAGGGTGCACAAATACCTGGCATATCTAGCCGTTCCTAAAGATTCCTAGAGGCATCATACTTTGATTGATCCAGAACTTTCCAGGCTGCATCATGCCAAGTGCCAGCACTGTGCCCCAGCCCTGGAGCTGAAGGCAGAGAGGGAATCTAAAATTGGCTTTGGTCTGGAGATGGAGCAGCTCTGGGTCTGGTGTGAGCATTCTGTCCAATCCCAGGACAATACAGTAATTTTGGGTAGAAATGGCACTCTGTCAGGGCTTGATTGATATTTTTGGCCACCAGTTTAGCTCCAGGGTAACCAGCTTTCTTATATCACTGCCATCTTCAGGACTCAGAGCTGCCGATGCTTCCCTGGGGAATATGTGATCACCTTCCCAGGCTCTCATCTCCCTATAATTCCTTGAAAAGCCCGCAGAGATGACCACCTTCCTCAGTCAATACACACACATTCTATGACAGCTCCTTAACCTCAGTTGATCTCCTGCTTTGCCCCATGTGAGGATTCCAGCACAGGAAAGAGTAGGAAAGAAATGATCTTTAGTGCCCTATTTACTACACTGGATTCCCAGCAATACAGATTATACAGTCTCTGAAATCCTTCCAGGTAGGAAAGATATCTGTTCTTAACACATTGCCTCATTTTGCTTCTATGGATCCAAAAAGTTTCAACCTATCCCTAGCACATGCCCATTCCCTGCTGCTCTTTGCAGTCACTTAGTGATGTTTAGCAGCAGACGATGGGGTGGTTGGGGTAGTCTCTCCCCCTTCTGCATGGTAGGGATTGTGATCCATCTTTTATGTTCATCACTTGCGTGATTGCTGGGAGACTCCTAGCAACAAGACTTGACATCATGAACTCCGTTTCACATTTCTGCCACAAAAGTCAAAGGCAGAGTTTGATGTATCCTTCCCAAAACTGTTTCTATAGGAGGAGCTTTTATTTACAGCACCAATCAGCACAATGTGCTTATGTTTAAAGATCTGTTCCAAAGCATTAACTGCTTGTTTCTAAAGCTAAACTATTTTCCTAGCTAAAAAAGGGAGATAAATTAGAATTGCTGCTGCAGATGAGACATATTAAAGGATGCAGAGCTGTTTTAACTGGCAGTGACCAAGCAGACTCCCACTGTTTATCTATGGGAAACTGTGAGCATCAGTGGACAGATAGGAGTTACTGTTCATTGCAGTCAAAGGAAAGGAGTAAAAAGCAACTTCTCAGTGAATTCAAGTTATGGGGAAATATTGCATGAGGTTCTGCCACTGATTTTCTCCAGGAGCAGAACTCTCTATTCCATCTGTGAAAATAAAATGATAATCTTCCCATCTGGCACGCTTTTTATCCCATCCATGCCAACCGTAAGCTTTTCAGGGCAGAGACTCATGTTTATTATTTTTCTACCCACAAAGGGTCCCAGTTTCCACTGGGGCCTCTAGGTGCTGCTATAAAGCTAATAATACTAATACTCATAATTCTGCTAGTGGCAAATTTAGCCCAACATCTTAGGCTTAAATAAGTTATATGGAAAAATAAATCAGCCTCCATCCTTCAGATTTTGCAGGTCATTCTGCATCTTCAAAACTCAGTTTGTGGATTGATATGCATCTTATATGTTGTATCTTGGGAATGTTTTCTCTCTATATATCTCAGACAAACTCAGCAACATGACTTGTGGACAAAAAAATCACAGAAAAAAATGCCTGAAGCTGTACCACTCGCCTCCCTCCTCTTTCACATGCATACATGCCCAACTGCTTTTTTTTCCCCATTCCCTCTTTGTTTTATCAGTATGGTGCTAAATTATCAAGTTTGAAATTTCTTCGGCAAATAAAGGATGCATGCCAGAACACAAGTGCCTCAAGGGATCTGAGTCTTAGGGGAAAAAGCCCTTAATCTCCAAGTTTATAGGTGGCAGCACTTTCCTGAAATTGGAAAATGTTCAACTCATTTATGAAAGAAATCTGCCACAAGGATACGCTGATGTTCACAGCTATTTCATTAATAACCCATTGTGATCCACGGGGTATAGGACAGGTTTATTTGGACACCTGCATGAAATATATTCTCCCCACTTCCTGCCCCAAATTTTCCTGATGAGCAAGACCTCTTTAGTGCAAACCAGGTAGCTCTCAAAGTAAGATTTTTCAAAATGAATCAGGCACCTTTAGCCATGTGTGACTAATTTATGTGGAGCAGCACTTCACATGCACACCCAGGTGGGCTGCTGTGCACGCACGGGGCTAGTTAAGCATTTACTGCCAAGGACCCTGGTTTGCACACCCGGGGTGGGGGCACACAAAGAGCTCTGCCTGCCCGTGGTGGGGAACCTGACCCACTCACAGGGCACCCATGGTCCAAGTACTTTATGACTTAATCCCAGGGAAATTGCTGAGTACAGGATAAGGATCAGCTTTGCATGTTCCTCCACTGGCTGAATAAATTAACATTCCTGAATTTCAGTCCTCGATTTATCTACCAAGCATGACTTGAACCCTTGACGGGGATTTAACGTATTTATAGTCTCATGACAAGCCCGTAACAAAGAATTCTCCCTCTCCCACCCATATGTAAATAACATCTAACACTACTGTCAGGGTTTGGCAGGGCAGAGATGTTTTGGAGGCAGTGTGGATCCTCAGCCTGCCTTTAGCAGAGTATTTCTCTACTTGTAGGCAAGCACCTTGCAACTGGAGAAGGATTAATCTTCACTATTAGAGTCCTCACTTTCCTCTGCAACCTTCTCTTTCCAGAGATGATGAGTTAATTCAGCTGGAACAACGTTAGTTCATCAAGTTTTGTGGTTTATCTGAAAATCGAATGGCAGTAATTTCATATGGCAACTGACTTAATGCCCATTTAGTTCAAGTTTTAGACAACTCTGGTCGATGATCACTGTGGGTTTAATACAAAACATAGGAGGGATGAAACTGTATCACTGATGCTTTCAGGCAGGTTTTATTCCCTGCTGCAGAGCTGGGTTATGTTGGCTGTCTGCGTGTGTGTTTCTGCATATAAGATGTGTACCCACCTCTTCTGAACCTCCCCTGGAACCATCCACACATATAATGTTTAAAATAGTGAATGCAAACCTGAAAATTTTAAAATGAGTGTGTGACATTTTATTGGGTGATAAATTGCTTCTTACTCTTATAAAGTCCACAGGTGTTTATGCCCACTCTTGTACACCTAGTTAAAACTTTGGCTACAATAGGAAAGCTTTGAAAATAGCCAGTCACTCCTAAAATTGATTATTAAAATAGAATTACCTGTTATGCATGACATTAATTCTAGTTGTGTAAGGTTCTGTTTTTTAACCCTTTTAATCTCTTTTTGCCTGGTGGTGTCCCTGATTCCGTATTTTCTTTTCCACCCTTTTGGCTTGCAAATTGTGCTGTCAGATTCTGGATAGTGCCTAGAGCCAAACATTTCCCCCAAGACTGCCACACACCCTTCTTGTGTGGCATTTCCCATGCCTTAAAACCCGGAGGCTGGAAGAAGTCTTCCAAAGCAAGCCCTCAGATTATTTGTCAAATGAGAAGGCTTGAAAATTAAAAATTTGGAAGAATTGAGAGTTAATGGAACCTTATTGAATTCTTATGCACCTACATACTAAGGAAGTCTGCAAAATCCTTATACTGTGCTTCCTATTTCCTGGATATCGTGTCTTCTCAGGGAGTGTATTTCATGGAACTTCCATTTTCAGAGCAGCCTCTGCAAAATGTCTTTCCAGGCAGAGAAGCAGTGGCTATATCAGGTGGAGCCTTCTGGCCATCCCACATGGGTCCTCAGTCTGCTCCATGGGTCCCACTACTCCATCTTTGGATAAGCAAATTGTGGGAAGCAGGAGTGGGTACAAACCTGAGAAATTTATTCAGTTGTATTCCAGCAAGGATCAATTAGGGAGTGATAAAAAAACCCAACAGGTGTTTTTTTGGTCCTGTTGGTAGGTTTTAGAGGGCCATGCTCAAGGTGTTTTAGGTTGAAGAAAGAAAAGAGCCTTCCAGGCTGCCCAGCACATGGGAGGAGAATAAGGACATTGACAACGTAGTTTCCCAGATTCTCCAGGATTTTGGGTTTCTTTCAAAACATGAGAAAAGTGAAGCACAGGAAAACACTCAGGTTCTGGGTGGACAGGAGGCCAACACCCACATCAGTCAGCTGCAGCCTTACACTGCCCTGTTTCTAGTAGGTGCTTAGACGAGCTGGGTAACGTGGGTTTCTTCCCTGGCTTTTATTGTAGCCAAACTTGTGCCAAACTTGCCAAACTGTTGGGGACTGTCTCACCCTGCAGGTACAGTAACCCTGAGTGGGAGAAGGGCCTGGGCTGGATGTGGAGGCTTCCACACTCTTCTGTAATGGAAGTAAAGAACACTACAAAGAAAAACAGCCACAGTCCTCAACATCCAGCACCAGAAGCTGTGTCTTGGCAGGGAAACCTGAGGGAAGGTTTGGAGTAGGAAAACCAGCAGATTTTTTTTCCCATTGCAGGGAGTGTGCTCACAGCAGAGGGTGGATAAACAGCACTACATCCCTCAGCATCGATTTTTAGGTTGTGCTTCAGGGGCCATGGTTTGTTTGCACTAAGGCACTACAAAATCTCTTTCTGCTGTGAGGAAGGGCAGTTTCTGAAAGGTTTCATCCCCATGGCAGGATCAAAATCACCCAGGCAGCTAGATACTAGTCACTGACCCATTTTTACATCTTCATTATTGATGGAGAAGGTAAATCTGCTGCGATTTCCCTTCTCCTAGTTTGCACTAACACCCGAGATCCAAAAAGATTCAGTCTTGAACTCTGGGAGCACAGCTCAGCATCTGCCAGAACACTCCTTCCTACCAGGCAGCCCCTGTTCAGGAAGTTTCCCCTCATCCATCAGCTGTTACGGTACCCACACCCACAGGGAGACCCTCACTGTTGGGATGTAATAGAGCCACTGGCACACATGGGTGCGGGACACAAGGGCAGCAGCTCTCCTGGGATTATTCATACCAGGATGATGGGAGATGAGGATGCGGGCTTGGGCTGTCAAGCTCAGAGCAGGGTGCGAAGGAACATTATATTTTAGAGCCTAGATTTTAATAGGGGAGAAAAAGTGAAGCCTTTCTGCTCAGTACTTGCGTAGTTGTTTGGCTTCTGCCAGTAGGAGGATCGTGGCTGCTGCAGACTGTGAGTGGATGCAGTACCTGTGGAAGTGTGAGGCTGACTTCACGCACACCTAGGCCCCAACAGTGCTGGGGCACCACTCGTGTGCCTGTGGTGTGTCTGCCTTGCATGAGCACCATGCATTCCCTACGGATTTTGCTGTGCTGGGGGGGATTAATGCAGCAGTTGGAGAGTGGACCTAAACACCCGCTGCCTTGGTGCATGGCTGAGGGCTGTGTGTGCTCTGCAGCTCCATGAGCACAGGTCTGTCCCCACAGGAATTACAGAAGTCCTTAAACTTTTTATTGCCTGCACATGCACCAACTTTAACTTTTTTGCAAGGATGTGGGGTCGTTTATTTTTTTCCCTCAAAGGTAGTTGGTATTTTCGGCAGGGAGTGTGTTTTTCTGCACACCCCTCATTTCACATTGGTAAATGCCCCTCATTGCCTGGATATGGGGGGTAGGGGACAACTGTGGGTGTTCCTCACTCAGCTGGAGGTTCTGGGCTTTGCTGCCAAAAGGGGACCCCCTCTGCTGTCGGGGTGAGCCCCGGGGATCCCCAGAGCCCTGCACTGCCACGGGGAAGTGGGTTCTGGGTGCAGTAGAGTGTTGATCCCCCTGTGTCCCACAGCCGGGCTGGGGGGAGGAAACTCACCCTCCAGCAGTGCCGGCAAAGCCAGCCTGACCCGAGCAAATGAAAATAATCAAAAGTAATTAGAAGCGTGCTGGACTGCTCCTCGGAGATCTGTGCGAGAGAATAAACATGCCGGAGCCCTCCGAGCCACTGCAAAGGCCCATGTCTGAGCTGTTAGGTGCCCTGACCTTGTCCACATAAAGACGTGATTTATGAAGTGCAGGGCACAGCAGCAGGGCTTCTGTCTTCTCCAGGAGAACCAAATTACTGAGGTGGAGATTAACATGCTTTCAGTTGGGCCCATTTCCAGACCAAGGGAAATTTTTTATTTACATTTTTTTACCTTTAAATTTCTCCTCCTCTCTCTCCCTTGAAAACCACGTTTTGGCTGGGAGGGGTGAGCCCAGCAGCGTGTGAGGGCAGGAGGGGCAACAGGAACAGGGCACCAACATGGGGGGCACCACGATGGTGCTGGAAGGGCTGGAAGGGATACAAAGCTTCTCCCTGAAATCAGCAGCAACACTTGTGTTTTTGCTTGATTTTAGTTGAGGTTTTTTTCCTAAGTTGATACCCACAACACATGGTTGGAGGAATTGACACGCAGCAACTATGTTGTCTTTCCTGCTTGTCATTGTTTTCCAGGTCTGTCCTGGAGCACTTGGATATTTCAGAAGGCTGTTGTTTTCTGTGGGTTTTTTACTTTGCTTTTCCCTTCCCTTTCTCTCTCCCTGTTTATGCACTCACCCGGTATTTCAAACACTCCCTGCACTGTTAGTCAGGATGCTCAATGTTGTGTTTCGTCACCTTGAGAAATATAACGTTAAACCTCACTTAAAAAGGTGGTTGTGAAGTGGCTTGTCTATAAATGGAAGGGTAATATTAAGCCAAATATGAACATTTATGGTATTTAAAAAATCACCAGCGACTTGCCTGATTTTTCCCCATTGTCCTCGGCAGCGTTTGGCCCCAGGAAGCCCATTAAACGTGGACAGTGCCGTTATTTCATCTGGCTGTGCCCGAGCTGCTTTGCTTTGCTTTAATGATGTGCTGGAATGCACGATGCCCATAGGGTCTCCATTAGGAGAACTTTTACTTCTGGGACGACCATGAAGTTAAAGGCTTAAAAGAGGCATCAGTTTACAGCCTGGTGGGAATTACTGGCAGACTGAAGTACTAACTCCTGACTGCTCCACTAATAGAGCGACTTGTTTTAAACAAACAATTGCCAAAGGGACCCTGTGGAAATATTTGGGCCTCTCGAAGCACCCACCGAACCGTCTGAGGAGAGAGGGAAACGGCGACAGAGATGTTTAAAAGATTTTCGCTTGGAAGAAGAAATACATGTGTTGACGCGTATCCATACCCTCGGATCGGGATGTTGGAGGTCCCGGCCGGCGGCGGGGCCAGACTGAACCCCCGCACCTCCCAGCCACGAACCCCACCCGCTCGGGCGCAAATGCCTTCCTCCCCCTCCTCTCCTTCCTCTTTCTCCTCCTCCTTGCTCAGCGCTCCGCTCTGCCGGGCTGGGCTACAGCCGAGCCACCGGGAGCGCTTCATGAAGGGGAATTACTAAAAAGGGGGTTTTCCCCCCAAAAAGGCCGTGTCCCGGCGGCGAGCGCCACCCAGCGGCGGCAGTAGGCCGAGCCCCGGTGCGGGCCGGCTCCGCTCCGCCGGTACCGGGAGCCCCTTTTGTTTATCCACCGGCGTTTCCTCCCTTTGTGGCACAGCGGAGGACGGGGGGGGAGAGGGGGGACTCCGGCTCCTATCGGGGGCTCTGATCAGGCCGATGGGCTCGAGCAATCAGTTTCCCAGATTACTTGTATTTAATACACAATGCATCATAAAGCAAATCCCTCATCCTGACAGGGAGAAAATAGAACAGCTCATAGCGCGAGCCGGGCCAATTTATGTCTAAATTAAAAAAAAAAAAAAAAAAGGAAAGAGAGAGGGAGGAAAAAAAAAAAAAAGAAGGAAAAAATCCCCAACAATGGGGAGCGGAGGGAGGGCAGGAACCCACGGCCCCGCACATCGGGCGGGCGCCGGTTCCCAGGCCCGGGCGCTCTGGGAATCTCCCACCGGGTTTTTTGAGGTTATTGACAAAGGATTTTTTTCTTTTTTTATTTTTTCCCTGTCCTACCTACCACCACTGCGTGCGGATTTTTTTCCTCTCTCCCCTCGGACAATAGCCATTATCTGAGCTAACAGGTCAATGTCACAGATAACGGGCCTCTGAGACGAATCCATCAGCATCTCCTGCCACCCGGCTTCTCGCCCTCCCCCCATACTCCTTCAGTGGCCCCTCTCGGCCCCCCGGGGAAGAAAAATCCACTTTTAGTCTGAAAAATATATATGCACTTAAAAAAAAAAAAAAGAGGTGGCACTTCTGGATGGTGCAATGAAAGATACAGCTCAATGCTCATTTTTTTTTCGCCTACCCTCTTCCCAAAGCACAGATATACGTGGATCTCGCCGTAGTGAGCCCGGGCTGTTCCAAACTTTGCGGATGTTTGCGGTTTTGCGCCGCGGTGGGATTTAGGGTCCGTTTGCGGAGTCGGGAGAGCTCTGCACCGGGTGGGCTGCGCTGCCTCGCGGGTGGGAGAGGGCCCGGCCCCGTCGGCTCTGCCGCACCCGC